>VZTL01022349.1:40123-75945 GCA_013400535.1 Scopus umbretta
AGGGAACAAAATAAAAATACCTTAATTAAAAAAAAAAAAAAAAAAAATTAAGATCACAAATCCAGAGCGTTTCCAGAGCTCATATACACTCCCTTAACGAAGAGGTTGCCCCGTACCAGAACAGGTGGAAGTGGGACTGATCTTGCTATGGGAGATGCTGTAGCACAGCATCCTCCACTCGTTCAGCTCCAGGTTATTCCTGAACACCCAGTGCACCCACAGAGCTGAGCGGTGCCGGGACTGCCGCGTCTGCTTGCAGTAACCTAGGTCAGGTACTGGCCGTCGCGGCACGGGACTCCCTCATTCATCTCCTCCCCATCCGCAGCTCCTGCTGCTCTGCTGCTGTATCGGCCTCCCTACAAATACAGTCTCCTGCAGACATTTCACGTCATCTCTTACATCAGTGAACATCCCCAGAGGAAACTGCCCTGTCTTTATGCTTTGATTATTTTGTTTCTGTGCCTAGGGGAACTGGGCACCTGCTACGCGCGGGGCGGTCTGTCAGGGAAAGCTGCGGCGGGTAGCTGAGCTAATAAGGAGCCAGAAAATACAGATGTGCAAAAGGTCACCTGCTACCTCAACAGCCCATCCTATCCTACCATGTTTCAGACAGTACATGATACCAGAAGAAACCGGTTTGTGACTGTAAACATGTTTCAGGGAGGCTAATAAATGCCAGGGAATCGGCACTTATTGAAGTTGTCTAATCACATTAAATATGTCGTTATTAGTGTTAACCTAGATTTCATAGGTGCTGTTGAACCTCATTTAAGTAGCATTTCTCCACCCAAAATGTTCTCAGCCCTGCACGATGCATGAGCAGCAGATCCTGCTTTGGCAGGTTCAAGAATAAACTGGACAAATCAAAAGGAAGGACAAAGGAAAACCAAAGCCATTGTGAGTTGAAGCAAAGTACTGTGGTTTTTAATTCATTTTCAATTATTCTTTCCACTTTCACTCCCCTTTCTCTTTCCTCCCTGAGCAGCAGTTAATCAGCACCTTTGAGCATTCATTTCCTCCATTCCAGAAACTCTATGGAAAAGTAGAAGTATATAGGGAGAAAAATAATAAAAAGTTAAACGTATGATATTGGCATACCTGTGCCCAGCAGCATAATTTATAATGTATTCCTGCTCTTGTCAATCAAAAAATGCAAATTTAGAAAGATGTGCAAAAGGCAGAATAGATGAGAACTTAATAAAAATATCTTCTCAAAAGCAATGAAGGGACCATCATGTCTATGTCCCACAATCTAGCAAAATAGCCTAGACAGAGTTATAAGAAAGCAAAGCAATTTTATATGCAGGGTATCATGGTCTGGGTGGCTTGGTGAAAGAAGAAATGGTGGCAAATGTATATGTATGTAGGCACACGCACAGAAGTGATTTTTGTAGTGGGAACTTTGACAGACCTCTGGGACAGGCTGTGAAAGCAGATGCAGGATTGAAAAAAACTCTTGAATGCTGACTGGAGAGGATTTCAATTATTTTGACACTTATGAAGTGAAATGGAATGATTTCAGAGAAGATGTTTGTTCCTGGGAAAAGTCAAGAGCTGTCTCAGTACTCAAAGTGTCAGACAAATGCCAGAAACAGGCCTTTTTTCAATGCTGAAACGAACCAAGGCTCAGTTTCCAGACCATCTGAATGAAGAAATGGGTTACTTCTTGTATCAGCCATGACGTTTTGGTGTGAGGTGGACAAAAAATCAGGTAAATGGTGAGATTTCTGTGATTTGAAATGAAATGGAATATCTCTTTTCTCCCCACTCCTGGAAGATACACATTACTGCTACTCGTTTGCCAGAGCTGTAACTAAAGAAACAGTTTCTCCTTGGGGTTTTTAAAATGAAATGATATAAAACCACAAGCTGAGTCCAGTGGTGTATTGCATCTGCTATCCTGAGCGAAGAACATGAACATTCACTAATGTCTTTGCAAAGCAGAGAACAGTCAATGCAATAAGATGCTTCTCATAAGGATGTGTGAAGCTATTGAAGCATAGGTTCTCGCTAGGAGCTTCCATAAAAATGAATAACTAAAGGGTTATTAAAACCTCAAACATTAGGTAAGAACAAAATGTAGGTGGTCAAATATATAAATTCACTAAAGAAATAACTCCCTGAGGACTGGAAAGGAGGTAGCTGACCCCATTATTTAAGGGAAGTCCTAGGTACGTGCTAAAAAAAAAAACCACAACCAATCAAAAAACTTAGCATCATTTTATAAAGTCACCAAAGGTTTTCTGAAGATCAAATAGAAGAAAAAGCAGAGGAAAGTCGACAGAATTAAACAAAGTCAACATGATTTCAGAAAAGAAAGGTCAGGCTTCAGTAAGTTTTGCAAATTCTTCAAAAGCATGAGTTGCCCTGGGGGTTGCAAGGACCAAATGTTCAGGTTTTCATAAAGACATTACCAAAGATGTATCCTGGGAGTATGTGTCTAAAGTGTGAAACCATAGAGTCAGAAATTTTTTTAAGCAGATGCCAGTTTACAGTGCTTTCCTCTAAACTGGGGGAAGAAGCAGTTACTGCCTTCAGCAGAGTGACAAATGGCAAGAGACATGGAATTAGGAAGCTGAACTCTCCAAAACTGAAACAAATATAGTAGCAAACAAATATCTTAGTTGCACATGGTGTGCTCTTCCAGACTTTAGAAAAACAGTGAAGTCTGGTTTTAATTTCGTTTGACAGGCTATGGGATTTGACATAAATTTCAAATACCCATGGACTGTTATGGGCCCAGATCAAATGAGCACACTGATCAATATTTATCATATATGAACTCAGAGCTGGATGGAAAGAACTGTGATTTAGTTACGCTGTTTTGTTTTTTTCTTTACTGGATTGTGGAAAACCCAAATTCTAATTAAATAATGGCCTGAAAAAAAAATTGGATCATGTCAAGCACATGGTCATCTTTAATTTTAAGTTTTCTTTACTCACCTGGTCATTTCAAATTTTAAAAGAAAAGGCAATTTCAAATTTAAAAATGAAACATTTTATTTAGAGTGTGGAGTGGGATGTTTCAACAACTTCAAAACCATTTTTTCCAGAACAGGAAGATTTTTCCATGTCTTTTTGTCCCCTATAGAGATTTTTGATGAATTGGCACTTCTATTTTAAAATTTTAATTTTAAAAAGTGTTGGCGAATTCTCAATCTGTTCTACACAAAACATGACAAAAGCCTCACGACATGGCTGGCAGTCATGGAATCCATTATTAGATCCCAGCCTTCAGCAGAGATTTCTAGACATGTGTAAAAATACTTAGTTGAGAGGAGAATGTTTGATCAACTGCAGAAAGAATAAACCCAACCGAAACCAGGAGAGTGAATGCTGGGCTCCAGGATGAAAACAGGTCCCTTACCAAGCAAGATGCAGAAATTCAGGGAATGGTGATGCCTGTCATTTTGCCTGGCATGTGGGTGAGCTGCTGAGGGGTTTAACTGCCCGCTCCATGGAAACCCACGGGATAAGGGCCCATGAACCTGCACAGAGGTGGTTCACTTGTCCTTAAACCTCTAGTTGCTACATGCTCTTACTTGCAGGGTCACTATACATTCATTAAAGACTTTCCAGAAGTAGTGGCATGACGTTTCTCATGCCACAAGGAGCTACCATCAGCCATGAGCGCAGTGGGCAGTGGGAGGTAAAGGTAAGGATTTCCAGAGGAAGATGACCTTCCACCCGATCAAGGTCAAGAGAATGTAAGGAATAGAAACATGCCTTCTGAATGTTAAATTGTGTTTTTAAAGGACGAAATTCACAGATAGTGGTGTGAAGAGAGAAATTTCAGATAATGATGCGCTCCTCGAATAAGGACTAAAGAATAATAAAACAGACCATTAGAAAAAGTAAAAATTTGTCTGTATCTAAAGAGACTCTTATTTATGTTTCAAATATTTCCAGTACTAATGTTTTTCTTGATATCAAGAACTGCAGAAAATATTTTGAGAATCATTTTCAAAGAGCTTGCAGTTTGGGAAGCATCCGTTCAAAAGATCCCAGTGGGTGACCTCTTACCCTGGCTTTTTCTTAAGAGAAAAAATAAAGTAAAGCTTGAAAAATAAAACTTGCCAGAAAAGCCCATGAGAAGCAGGAACTGGTAAGAACTGCACGTAAATAAATGCAATGGAGCGGTCCAAGAACATTGCTGCCTCCTTATTGACCTGGGCTCCTTTGTGCCCGCTCAGGCCAGCGCAGGCTCCACGCCTTTGCCTCTTTGACGGATACACAAGTGTGAGCAAGTAAAGGGGAGCCTATTTTCGGAACTCAGATTCAAGCCCTTGCATGTAAATGGGCATATCACGTCCCATCTCCTTCAAGGAGCACTGGAAATCGCTGGGCAGATGGTGCAGATGAAGACGAGGCAGCTTTTATTGACAGTTGCTGAGGTCCTTTTTTGTTTCATCCAGGGCATGGATGAAAGTACAAGGGTACAAGGGTACAAGGCCAACACAGGAGGAAATTTAAGTAATGGGAAGCTAGGACGAAAGTGGATGCCTACAGTCCTTGGTTTACGAGTGCCCACAAGCTATTAAACAACCTGCATAACAAAAGCAGCATTGGCAGATTTATCCCAGGCTGTCAAGCTCATATCAGAGCACAGGCATGGCAGGATTTCATGGTGACATTGGCCACAGAGCAGCTATTTACATATAGGCCTTTAGGGCTACATCAAAGTCCTTTTTGTTTTTCTGTAGTTCTGGCCCTGGTTCTTGGAGCTTTCATTTATGACTAAAAGCTGTCTTTTTGTAAAAGCTGCTCGAAGGGAAGCCAAGCACCCACCTCTGTCTAGTCTGGGGGAGCTCAGTGCATGACATAGCCCTGACCCCTATGGATCTTTCCTTCCCCATGAACATTTGGACCCCACAGCTCATCTCTCAGGGCTTTTCACACCTCTATGGGCAGGCAGCTGTTAGCTTTCTTTTCACGGCACACATATTTCTAGGGGACGAGCTAGCAGCAGGCAGCCACCCTTACCAAAGTCTGCTGTCAACTGTGGCTCCTCCCAGGCTGCATGGGACCATCACCTGGGGCTGTGTCCTCCTGGTGCTCCATACCTGGCATGAGCCAGAGACAGCAGTAATCCATATAGCATGTTTCTACCTTCAAAACTTCCTGCAGGCACGTAGTTTGGTTCTCTACAGAAGAACAGCAAACATTTTTTTTACCCATATACGCTTCCTAGATTCAGCCAGCAGCAGTCAGTTTTGCCATGTTGTCCTAGACATGACTAGAAGCAGATGGAGGGGGGCATGGAGTCGCCCTCATTTTCCATCTGGCACCATCTACTTTTAGCTCCACAACTCCTTAGGAGGGTTTTAAGTCTCCTGGCTAGCACCGTCTGCTCTGGTGGAGCCGTACCCCCAGACGCTGCCCCCGATGCCGCAATGCATCATGTACTGCACGCTGCACAACTCAGAAACTTTCCAGACCTTCTACGGATATTTTTATGTTAAAATAAAAGCAGATGAGGTATTGAAGACTGCCGCGGATACTGAATTTATGCAGCACATAAAAAGTTATAGGAATTTTTGGTAGCTTTAATAAAATATATTTGAATACATGTGATTGCGGTGCAATATAAGACAATAAAACCCAAAAACTTCTCAAAGGGAGATTCTTGCAGAAAAGCACTTTTTGGCTGCCATAAATGCAGACCTACTGTGTTAGAGCATCCCATAAGCAAAGAGCTCAGCCAATATAGACATATGGATTTCTGGTTAAATATTTACAAATATCCCCATCAAGTAAAAATTTTATAATAACAGGGTGGGACATACAGCCTACACTTTGGCGATCTTGAAATGCCTAGTTTTATTTTACAATTGTAACCCAGTAATACATTTATGTATGCCAGTGGGAGTGTATACATTTGAGCAGACGCTCAGTGAATACCCATGCAAACTTATTGTTTATTTATTCCTTTATAACTTATTTACCCATTTATGAACTTATTTGGAAAAACTTTAATACATTTCTACTGGCTTCTGCTAGATGAGGACTCATCCTTATTAAGGGCAAATAGTGAGAAAGGCAAGAAAGCTTCTGTATTTTTTCATGGTCAAATGGAAGCATAAACCATGAGAATAGAGAACAGAACAGAAACACATCGGTGAAAGCGTCATTCCTTCAGGACCAATCCCAGCGATACTTAACTATAAAGTCATTTACAAATCTCAGAAGTGGGGAAAAAAGCAACCTGGTAGCCATTAAATATCTAAAGTCCTTTTGAAATTACCTCGGGAACAACAAAAAGCCCTAGCTGTAACTGTTGAGTTGTTTATGAACAGGACTGTGTGATACGATTGACTGTTCTAGCAGGCACAGTCCTGCAAAGGGCTTCCCACTCTTGCGACCTGTGTTACTATCTTCATTGATTATTTGTGGCTAGTAATAGGTTTAAAATCCCACCATTTAAATTTTGATTAACATGGCGTTTGACACATGTGGCACTTGTATAGTATTTCTATACAACTAATTAACAGGAACAATTCTTTGAAGAACTGTATGAACAAGACTGAAACCTTATTCTGCTTGCATGAGAGTAGAAAAGATTGCACACTACTTTGTGTCTTTTCCCATTGCAATAATTTTTCCAAACGTAGACAGTACACTTTGTGCCATGAAAAAAGCAGAACACTTATGAAGCCTAGATCCAAAGTTTGATTTGAATTTAAGCATCCTCCTCAAGACCCAATTTTCTTATGAAATTTGGGTTCAGGATCTTTTTTCAGGTGGAGTTATTACTTTATATTAATTTATTTGTGATATTTCCATCTCTGAATATCAAAAGTCATTTCAGCCTGGTATCACCTCATTGAATTAAGAGACTTTAAGGTTGAGTTTAGCTTAGATCCTTTTAAGCATCACTGTTGTCATTTTAAAAAAGGAAAAAATAGAAAAATAAGAGAAAAATAAAAAGTTTACCTTGATCTCACTTACCATGAAAATACATAGTGTTACGTGCACAGATTCACGTGTCCCTTTGCTGGCTTTCATTGTAACACATTTCCCACCATGTAATAAAGACCACAATTTCTTTCCTGTCCCTGACACGCACATTTGTCACTCAAACCTTCCTGCTACAAAACTACAGGGCAGATGCATCCTTGAGCTGGGAAGAGGCAGCAAACACGCCATGCAGTGCAGGTAATCACAAACTGTGGCCAAGTGAGCACTCCTCCTCCTTGGCCCAGGGTCACCGCTGGCCAGTTTGTCACCTCCATAGTAGCCAAAGTTTCACAGAAGCCCTGCGTGGTTTTGCAGAAAACGTTGGCATCTCTCTACACATTCTCTAACTCACAGTCACCTTTTGTTAGTATTTGATAAGCCTTCTCTTTTCCCAAGCTGGTGTTTAATTTAGAAACAATGTGTTAGGCTTGTCTGAAAGAAGAAGAAGAAGAAGAAAGAGGGAAAACAGGTTTTGACTTAGAGAACTTCAATGTGTGAAATTGTGCTCTCAGCTAAAACAGGACATAGAATCTAAAATTTTCAAAAAGGTGCATGGTGTTTTAGTCATGTCAGTCCAAGTGGAGACTCAGACAGAAAATACTGCTTTTTGCTGGATAACACAGAAACGATAACATCTTTTTTTCTGAAGGGCTCTTTTTCCCCATTAAATACCTTAGTCCACCTTTTAATGTCATATGTTAGAAAAATGTGGTTTTTTGGTCCTAATGTACGTGCTACTGCTAAGATTGCAGAAGATTTCAGTTAAACTTCAAGAACTCAAGTTTTTAAACTATAAAACTGCATGTAGTAATTTTTGATTCTTAGCTTGAGTTCAAGAAGAGCAATGAAAATCTGGGAAAAAAAAGGCCTGAATATTTAAAACTGATGATGTGAGATCTTATTAACAACACATCTGTTTATGACACCTCTCCAAAATGATTTTGTTAAAAGGAAAAATGCTATTTGAAAATAATTCTTCATCCTTATCTTGAGTTTTAAATCTGAGAATTCATTTTCTTGCAATTGGGTTTCTTATCCTTAGAAACCCTTTGTGCAGATTAAACATTTCAGGTTTCTCATGATGTGTTGGAGCAAAGGTCAAAATTTCATGCTCATAATTATGGGCTACCTGGCTTAAAGACCCATTTCCTATTTGTTTCTGTAAAACTGTGACACCCTGGACCTAATAAAAAAACTCAGCATGAAATATTGGAGAAGAATATGCAAGTACTCCATGAGTGGAAACAGCATTTTAACAGCTCTGGGAAGAAACAGCCAGAGATAGACTTATAACACAGCGAAGCCAATGAGACAGTTTCCCTACATTTCTGTGAGTTTTTGGCCAAGGTCTTGGGCTGGACTCTGTGCTAGAACTTTTCCTCAGAAGATCTCACAGCACTTTGCAGCCATAGATGATGGAGTTTGGGCAGCTCTCTTTTCTGATCGTGAAGATTTACACCCATTTTCCTTTTCCCTATGTCCAAACAAAGATCCAAGGTCTCCTCAGTGTGTCTTACACTTTTATCGCAAACCCCTCAGTTGTTCCATTCATGAATGATGGCTAACATTTGAAGCCAGCTCGTTTTGTAGGAGCCAGATTCCTTATTCTACATGTAGTTTTGTTACAAGGATAATACACATTTCAAAGGGCCTGTCTAACAGAATCAGGCCTACAGGTTTCACAGCAGAAAATTCAGGGGAGGTGGAAACCCAAGGTGGCACATCCAGAGCAGGCATGTCCCTGGCACGGCAGAGCAGTCTGAGGCAGGGCTGTACAGGATTGCTTGCTGAACCGTCTGGGATAAAGACAAATAATCCTGGAGCACTCCTGAAGACTGAAGCAAATGGTGCCAGATGATGACTGCTAGATGTACTGAGAAGTGAAAAGAAATTGAACTCTGTTAGATGATGGTTTCTAATGTACATAAGCGATGCTACGAGACGGCTGGTTGGGTGGTAGGCAAATGAAGAAGGATGGCTTCAGACAACTATTGCTGACTGCGAGTGAGGAGATCCAGGCTGAGCAATGTCAGACATCTGCTGCTTAGTGGATATTTGGGGAATGAAGATGAACAACGTCAGAGGAAAACTGCTAAGGAAATGTAAGTCAAACAAAGATAAATAATATAAAAGGATTATTACAGAGACTATATAGGGGAATGAAGATAAATACAGTCAGTCAGTTGCTGAGCAGATATTAGACAAACAAAGCTGAATATAGCAAGATAAGAAAGACATACAGCACAAACGTGGCCTACAAAAGATTTCTTTAAATTGGGTAAAGAAAAGAACAACTAGTCTTCTCTCCCTATAAACAGATCTTTCTTTTCTTTCCCTCTTGTTTTCTGCACAGGTTTCCACTTTGCTCTTGTACCTGCTAGTTTTTATAATTTTCTTTCTCACTTGTTCCATTGCCCTCAGATATTTACATATTGCCATATCTGGCCAGGAAAAGACGAGTAGTTTGGGACTAGCTCCTTTTTCCTCTATAGTAGCATCATGCTGTTAAAATCGTGGTGAAACAAAAAGACTCTAATGTGACCAAGGATGGAATTTGGCACAATTCACTTTGGACAGAAGTAATACGCAACAGAAGATACATGAAGAACAAGAAATGCCAAATAATGATACCTGCTGAGAGGAAAAAGAGAGAAGCTAATTACTATAATTACAGAAGACTCCAAAACAACAGGCTGGAATTACATGGCCCATCATTGAGACTGGATTCACCAGTTCCTTCTGATTACTGATCTGCTTCTGGGTTTTCAGGGGAAAAAGGAAATCTGACATTCTGGAGAAAAAAGGAATTAGGCGTTAGTTGATGTGAATTACACAATAAATAACTAGGTGGGTAATGACGAATAGATTGCATCTCTGTGCTAAAAGGAAGTGAACAGTAAATAAAAGCCCCACTTGTAGTGCTTTCTCAATATAGAACCATCCTTTCTAATGAACTGTATTATCACTGTCCCCCTTTTTCCCTAATATACAGTTGCCAGGGTAGTTTCATTGATAAACTTGGGATTAAGTTTACAACTTAATTCGTTGCTTAGCGTGAGGATTCGTGTGTTCTGGGTCTGTGTCATCAGAACATGGTTCAGGCTGTATTTCTGGACTGTAACCAGTGAACATTAATGTGTTACCATTAGATCTCCATGTGCTACGGAATGTGAGATGATTGAGATAATAAAACTATTGTATGCAAAAAAAAAAAAATTGTACTGCTTTGTGAACTACTTTTCTAAAGCTAGACAACTTATGGGGACATTTATGGAAGAAATATGATCTTTCTTGCTGTGTACTTGTTAACATAAATGAGGTAAAATGTCCACAGTTGACACAGGTACACCACCCGTTACTTCAAGTGTGGAGTTGTTGGCTGTGGGCACAAGTGTATAGGGCAGGGTTGTTTGCTTGACCAACGTACTATAGTTAATAGTGTCACAAAAATATTATTTTCTTTGTAATTTAATGATGCATGTATGTTCACTATATTCTACCACCACCAAAGATGTGACGCATAAAGATTAATCTGTCCCAAAGATGTAATATTTTCTATTGAATTTACAGTCAATAAGAAATATTAGGTCCCAGATTTTAGGCATTAGAACTTTGAATGAAACTGGGCTAAACAGCCCAGGTAAATGAGACAGAACAGACAGTTCTACTGTGCAGACAGGATTAAAATGAAACTAGAAATAGCTGTATTAATCATGTATGGGCAAGCAGAAATATCTGCTGTGCCAGTGTCAGAATTTGTCAACAATACAAGGTCAGCACAGGAAATGGTTCAATTATATATAATCATCTGCCATATATTGCACTCTCCTTAAGTGCAACAACCAAGAAGAGTACTACAAATGACGTATGAAATAAGTGAGGGTTCTCATTGGCTGCCTAAATGAGTGAAATTTGTTCTACAAGGTAATTTATTTCAGCTGTTATTTAAGGAGGAGCTCTCAATTACCAGGTCTTGCAGCACAGCGTGCTGTTCCAACAGTAAGTACATGGCTTAATTTAGAGATCTTTGGGACAGAAGAGCTTCTTACCATCATCTAATCTGACCTTTCATTGAACAAGGGTAAACACTTCCTCCTGAAAAAAGCACTTTTTTTTGCTGGTTTAGATCATCATCACTGTGTTTCATTCCGGTTTTGAGTGATCAGTGTTTGTGGTAGGAAAAGGGTTTGAAGAACAGAAGTTGGAAAGTAATGAATAGTGGCCATAAGGCTTGTATCATAGGGGGAACACTGTGAATGAAGGATACTTGAATATGGGATCTGGGTGAGGTCAAAACTAGATGAAGCCTACTTTTACCTTTAAAATACACATTTGTTGAGATAATCGATAGAAGCCGCAGAGCTTTTCTTGCAATTAGAACTCTAAGTTCTTTGGAAAAGACCAAGTGCTGCCCCTCATAACAGATGCCCATATTCAAAGATGACTCCAAATAGAAATTCAATTAATATGAAAGAATAAAGATTTTGGAGTGTAGGTGAACTGAATGCAAAGTTTTTCTTCTATACCCATTCCAAATTAAATTTTCTTAGAAATTATTTTAAGTCTCTATCAGCAGAATGAAATTTTACATCACAAATCCTGTGACTATTTGGGCCAAAATAAACTTCCCAAATTCTCTTCCCAACAAAAGGTACAGACTTCAGATGTGTCTCCTCTGTTATCAGTTTCTTCAGAAGATTACTCAAAAGGCTTGCATATCCACACCTCCAAAGACAGAGAAGATAAAAGCTTTAATCTTGGCCTAATTAAAAGGAGTCATCCTGTAGACAAGGCTGTCTTTGAGTTTCTCATTGTTACACTGTTTATCTCTTGAGGACTTGCCCCTTTCTTCCTCACCACAGCTGAAGTCTATGTAAGGTGAACTTTTGAACTGCTGTTTCATAAAAAATAGAGAAGCTTAAGATATTCTCAGCTTCACTACAGGGAAGACAAGATATTTGTCTCAGTGCAACGTGACCTACCCAGGGTGAGACTTAGCAATGTTTCTGTCCTGAACAAAACACAGAAATTAAAGGGAAGCAAGACAGGTTCAGAACTCAGAGTGGTTGAAATAAGATGGATGAAAACCCATTAAAATGAAAATGTCTTTTAGAGTTGCTCTCAATTCATAGCAATGCAAAAGAGTTTGCAATTGGGCCCATGAAGATTATTCTGTCCACTTTCTTATCTTCCTGTTCTGCAGACCCTTAAAAAACAAAACAAAACTACTCCTCAAAACCCAATGGCAGCAAAATTTGTCCTTCAGTGAGTCTGGAGATGTAGTCAGTATTTTAGAAAAATGGTTCACTGTGCACATGTAAGAAATGTTTCATTTTACATATGTGAACACCAGCGATATCTACTGCAACCTAACCTGCAATCATCAACACCAAGAGAGAAACCGATGCTGTTAGAAAATGCTTAAGGTAACTTCTTTAGCTGCAAGAAGGAAGCTGTTACACTCAGACCAGCTCTTATCACCTATGTACAAGGTTATCGTGAGGCTAAATTCCACATAATTGTAGTTGCTGTTATGGAAAGGAGAAAGGAGTTTGGTACACAAAGATGGGAAGAGAATGGATGCATTCAAACAGAACTGAACGTTAGTTACAAGCAGACAAGCCTTTAGTTTTTGGTCTTAAAGAAAACTTCCTAGCAAAGTGGTAAATTGTAATAGTCACCACTTCGAGCAACTACAAGGAAACATAATTACATCCACTCAGGCAAATACGCTGTGCTCACATTACATTTTCCCTACTGTTCATTCTAAAAAGGCATCTCAGTGAGACGGTGTGAGGCTCCAGTGGTTACTGGCCAGCACTTAAAGACATATTTAATAAAATACATAAAAATAGATGGGAACACACAACAGTTTTGCAGATTTTAGGTCCAACGATTCTTGTTGAAATACTGTGGCTGAATGCTCTTCAAGGGTGATTTTTATGTGAGATCAGATAAAAACTGTTCTCTACAAATAAAGCTTTTGATACGCTCAGTATTGAAGCATGTGGAAATAATGTTTGGGTTTCCAATCTTTAAAAAAATATTGTCCCTATATAAAGAGAAATCGCAAAACCACTTATCTCAGTGATGATTCCCTTAGAGATATATTACTTTCAATTTTTCTAAACTCTCCCCTAACTGCCCATCAAACTCCAATGCAGTGCTTTGCTCACAGTATTATGCATGTCATGATTACCACATTCAGGATGAGTTTCAATGCACACTCAGCAAAGGAATGAATGATTTGCTGATATTAATTAAAGATGGGTGAGGGTAGAAAAAGTATCCATGTTGCTTGTCACGCTGCCTGGTGAGGTAGACTGCAGGCATACACTTTTTCTACCAGTTTGAAGAGAATGGCCTAAATAACTCATCAATAGTTTCTTTTAAAATGACCTTTTAAGACTGAATTTTAGTTAGGAGCCTTCTTCTTTGTATCATGTATGCCTCAAAGATCAATGTTAAAAGATTATGGAACTGCTGCACATAGTTCTTTGATATTTGCTCACCTTCCTCCCAAATCTTTCTTTAGTCGAGGTTTACTTTCAGCCAGGACTCAGATTAGCCTCAGTGAGTGAACCCACAGAGCAGCTCCTCAGATCCATAATATATTTGTCTCAGCAGGATTCTATATTGGTTCTCTGCTGCAGAGGCTAAAAACCTAACGACCTTGTTTTCTAGCTTGGGTGTCTATAGCTATGAACCTGGACCTCTGCTTCCATGAATAAATGCCTGGATTAGACTCTTAAGGACTGTTCCTGCATCACAAATACGAAAGACATCTACATTTGATTTCAGTGGGTGCCAACCCACATTGATGCTTCCCATAAAGTATCAAAATGTGGAGTTAATGTCTTGATTACGTCAATTAAATCAGATAAAAAGGAAATACTATACTACAGAAATGCAGCTATAGAGTTGCATACAAGTTTCTTTTTCCAAACAATGTTAATATTCCTTCCGGGCACAGCAGGTGAATTTTTTCTGATGATGTGTATTAAGAAAGAATCAAGATAACTGATTACTCCTAACTGAGATTTTATTTTCCCAAGTATAAGTTTACAGACAGGCTTCCAATCAATGCCTCTGGTACCAAATGCTTCTCTCAAGGGCATGCTGGGTCTAGTATATTTATGGACACCCATTTCATTTTCAGTTGGGAATATCCCGGTCCATGTATTAGCAATTGTGAAGAACTGCCTGCTCTGTTACCATGGCCTTTCCTGCACTCGTGGAAGAGGGACCGGGATTTATTTCTTTGTATCCTATCCATCCTAAAAGGATTATATTAATATGTCCCAAGGGAAATAGGGGATAAAGAGTATTTGTAGCCATTCTTCCTCACCATTTTTTAACTGTGGAACATGATTAATAGATTATGAGACAGCGTCATATGAGCATTTTCATTCAAACTAGTTGAATTTGGAACGGATTTATTTGCTTTTACTGTATACAAGGTTTTCTTCCCAACAGACATGTCACTGAAGGATATTGGATAAAAATCACATATTGTCTTGTCAGTGTTCTAATCCCTTTGTTTGCAGGCTATGCTATGACGGCAGTTTCCTCCTTACCCCATTGTTATTTGCCTTGTGTTTCATTGTTCACTTCTTGTTTACTTCTGCTTCATATTTCTTACTAAGCACTTTAGAGGTTTTCATGAGTTGAGGATAAGACCTTGAGATTTTGCTTTCATCTGTTTAGACATAATTTTGAATTATTGTTTAACTTCTCTATAGCTTTTATGCTTTTATATTGCAGGTATAGCAAACATAGCTGTCCTTGTCTTCCTCTCTTTATTTGAGATTTAACAGCTAGTAAATCAACTGACATTAAAATGACTCTGTGGAATGTGCAGAGGTTTAAATGAACCAATGAAGGCATAATGCACCTGATAATCTGAAAACAAGTAATGAAATTTGAAATGATTTTATTTGGAAAGACATCTAGAGGTCAAGGATATTCTGAGTTCTGAAGGGCTGAGTGTGGGGTTTGGTTTGATGGTTGGTTTTTTTTTTTTTTCACGGTGAAATTAAATTAAAAAAAGGTCTTTGTCATGTTAACTGTTATCTTTCAATAAATTGATTCTTAGTGCAATATGGAAGTGAAAGGAGCAGAGATGCCTGTTCATGTTACATTGTATAGCCCCAGTGGTATGAACAAGCTCAGTTCAGCACAATACAAATCTCTTTGAAGAGTGTGCAATCCTTGTGACAGCACTGCTCTTCCCTGCTGAGATGGAAATAAAAAGCTGGTGGCCAAGAATCCTGGGGAGTGGTTCTTACACCGTTCCTTACGGTCTCAGGGCAATATCGTGAAGGAAACATCCTTGGCACGTCTTTCTTTGGAGTGCAGAAGGCCAGAGGATAAGAGGAGCTGTTGTCAGGTTTCTGTGCAGAGTATGTGTGATTGAGACCATGCCATGCTGTGTTGGCTGCGCTGGCTGGTACGGAGGTCACCAGTGTCCTCTCTTCAGCGCTACTGAATGCCGTGGAAAAGACGGGCGCCTTTAGGTGCTGCAGTTTACTCAGCACTTTACTCAATTTTTCTAATATGAAGGATTACCAAACTTTCTTGAAAACATTTTATGGACTGTTTTAAATCTGAGTTACTCTGTGCAAGAGCAACAAAGGAACCAGAAGCTGGTAGCAATGCTTGTGGTTTTGAGAAGCACTTAACAAACCAGACTCTGAAACATATCTTTACGTCCCACAGTTTGGTTCTTTGTGGTAATTAGGGAGTAGAAGAAACCCCTTTTAGTCGCCGTTGGTTTTGATCCTGGAAGAAGCTACTGGTAATGATCCATGTGGGACTGCAGGAGCTAGCCGCTGTGTTTGTGCTGTAGGTCACTGGGAAACAGAGGCTTTGGACCAAAACTGTACATGTAGCGTTCTGTCCTCTACAGGAGAGGTTTGCTCTCTGTGAAGAGCTATGTTGGGCATTCTCCACCAAAAAAAAAAAAAAATTAAAACTAGAATGCAGATCTTGTTGGAAGATGTTTGCAAGGAGGCTTATAGTTCTTTAAGAAGTGGACTTAGATTTGGAAGTATTGGGCTTCTAACAGGTTGGATTTCACAATTGTACAAATATTAATTAAAACCAGATGTCATAGCCCTTTTAATTAGGAAAAAAAATTCATCATGTTAAAACATTCTTTTTCAAGGGAGTCAGAACAATTTATGAAATTAAGACAGTATAATCAGTAAGTTCCAATGGGGAAGCATGTATATTAGGCAGAAATATTTGCAGTGCCTAGTCTACAATGCAGAGACTATGTGAACGTTGGGTTTTTTGTAAGACCTTTGCATTAAACAATTACAATTAATGAATGAATTGAAAAACCCACCTTTTTGATGCACAGGATGCAAAGAAAAAAGTACTAAATAACACATTATTCATTGCAATTTGTTTATTTGGGTTAGCTTTTTATATTTCATGGTTTCCTCGGAGCCAGCTCCATCTTTAAGCATTTCTTCTTTGTTACCTTCTCTGAAACAGGCATCATTTATAGTTTAAACCAAAGCTCTGTGTCCGTCAATACTCCATTTGAAAGGAGTATCTTTGTGCCGCATTATATTTTTGACTGAAGTGTAAAAATATCTATCCATTAATTAATTAAATTTATTCATAATTCTTCACTTGTCATCACCCTACTTAGTTACCTGCATGTGGACTCAAAGAGGAGTGTTTTGAATCTTGGAGCTGAAAGGATTTTGGATATGAATTTGGAAGCCCTTAGCCACAGCTGAATGTCATTAAGCAAGAAATTTACCATTTAATAAATGTCTAATACAAGGAGAACCTTTTATTTTCCCAGGAAAATATTTTCCTTTTTTCCCCACTTTTCCATGGACTCCTAGAACGTATTTTATATAGATTAATATTTCTTCCGTGTTTATTTCCTGTCACACCAATGTTTGTTTTCTTTGCTTTGCTGAAATATCTTCAGTCCAAGTTGATTAGAATCAATCCAACTTTTGTCTTGCAGTTATACAGACATTTATTAAATGGCAAAAATTAGATGATCAATGAAGAAATGGTAGTGGGAGTCAAAGCAAACCCTCATAACCTTTGCAGCCCTTTACAGCAGGATTTTGAAATGAGTTTTTAAAAAAGACCTTTATGAAATCTTTCATGAACAAACAATTCAGATAATATTTGTTGGCAGAAGAATTTGAGAGAAGCAGAAAACTAAATGAGCTATCTGATTCCTGATCCAGTTTTCATAAAATGGTCAGCTGGCCTAAACAACCAGCAGAAAAATTAACTCTGTTCTCCAAGACAACTACCAGATAGCAAATCAAACTGAATTCAAGTTAGGTGCATGAAAACTTATAACAACTTTTCCTTTTCAGCTCATTCAACAGCAAGAGCTATATGTCTTCTCAAGAACAACATGCTACCTTTTCTCATTTCCTTCTTTTATTACAAGCACACAGCCATCCAGATTTTGACTTCTAGCAGCCAACAGAATGTGAGCCAAAAGCTTTTATGCAGATCAGCTTAGTGGCTGAAAAATGGAAATGGAAATCTCACCAAGGGGAAAAAAATGATGTAGAAGGAAAAATTAAAGGACGAAAGAGTAACAACAAACCATTGTCTCAGTGTCAGGGTGCTCACACCACAAAGTTCAGTTTTACCAGTGCCAAGTAAGTGAACCTCCACTGGACAAATGAATTGTGGGAAATTTGCATGTCTGTAGACCAAGTTCATGCAGCTTTAATCAGTGGCCACTTCTGAGTCAAAGCAGCAGCTCAATGAAAGGAGACAGTCCAAACAAGGGCAGTTTAGACACGTATTAAGCCATTTTGTTAACGGCAGCATAACTAAATTTTGGGATTGGTTTGTAAAGAGGTTGGCCCATAATGAGTCGAGCTTCTTGACTATATCAGATAAATACCATCCGTAGGAAGACAAAGAGGTACAAAGTGTTGGAGTGACACCTAAAGACATGCTATTTCATAATCTCTGGATTGATGTGATGCATTGCAGTGTTTCCCTATCCCCAGGAGGCCATGACTTCAGAATGCTTGATAGCACCATTAAGCAGCTGTGTTGCACTCAAACCGAAACAGAAAAACTCAGGCTGAAACAGTGGAATTAACTGAGGAGAATACAAATTAGCTAACAGATTTATTTCTCACACTGACATAATAAACAAATATTGATGGTTTCCTGTGCTGTATTACATCCTTATTCACTGCTTCACAACTCACTTGGAGCTTCATCATTTTCTCTTCACTGCTTCTAAATGGGTGATTTATCCCATACTTCTCGAAATATTAGTCTGTTTACAGTCTTCAGATAGCTAACAGATTGTGCATCGTTAAAGTAACAATGTGGAGACTTGCAGTGGTAGATTGTTGTGCTATTCACCTTTATTTTCTTTTTTATGCGTCAGAGTTTTAAAGAAGAGAATGAAGCAAACTGCATCAGCTTTGCAGTTAATGGAAACGTTTTGATTGTGGATCTTTGTAATGCCTTTTGAATCCCTGCAGCATCTCAGAATGCCTCCTACCTTTTGAAACTTATGATTTGTTAGGTGCAAAAGTCAGAACGAGAGCAGAGGTTTGCAAACCACATGAATAATGATGGGCGCCAAGTTGTAACCTGAAGTGTAAATTCCCATAGCGTGGCATAGTGCAAAACTGAGTTGCAAGTTTCAAACGAATAAAGCTCAATTCAAATGCAGTGAAGCCCAAACACTCCTCATGCTTGATGTATTCACAATTCAGATGAGAATAGTGACACTTTCTCCTATCTTGAGCAGATACCCAAGCCCTACCTCCACACTTCTCAAAGGCAAATACAAAGAGTAATCACTGCAGGAACACTCACTGAAACAGTTATGTATGATAAACACTATTTCTAGCCCTTTTCTTTACTTTCAGAATGAGAAATACTCTCATGCATTAAGTATGTAATACTTATTTTTCATAATGAAATACCCCAAATATTGAAAAATGTAATAAGTAACTTGGCAGAATTTATAGATGGAATCTTTGTACATATGAACTGGCAGGGTCTCGCTATGAACTTTCATAAAGCTAGGATCTTATTCATGGGAATTAAGTGCTAGAGTGGTTGTAGTCCAGCTCTGGACCTGTACAATCCCACAGAAATTAAAACATGCCTAGTTAAGTTTTATAACTACTGAAAACTGAATTTGAAGACTTTGTACTGATTCTGAGATTTAAAAACACCCCAAACTTTCATGTGATGTAGCATTATTAAAATTTCAATAAATCAAATGCTAGAATGCTGTAAGTTTTCTGTGCAGAGAGAGAATAGCGCTCAGTTAGCACAAGTCTCATGGATTTTGATTAAGATTATTTGACAGACTTTATTCCATTGTTTCCACCTTATTATGTAGAATTGCTTCCAGATTTATGATTTAATTTCTTGACATTAACACAGAATACAAATTAGAAGTTACTTTATAAAGTAAGCTCTGCTGAGATTTGAGAGTTTGGAATCAGGCTTTACAAAGATCAAAATACTCAGAGTTTCTTCTGTAACACTTGAGTTTTACTAAATGAGTTAAATGCTTAAAAAGTTTCTTCCACCCTTTCAAAACTTAAGACATGAAACTGTGCCTAATTATGCCATTTTGTGCTATACTTTAATATGTCAGACTATTCTATGTAACATGTAAGATGAGTCAAAGGCTGCTAAAAGGTGCAATTTGCTTCTGGGGCATTTTTGGAAGCAATATGCTAGAAAGTGTATTTCCCAGTTTGCTTTAAATGAGAGAAAAAAGCAGATATATCAATGGAAAGTAAAACTACTTTGCCTAGATTATTGATCTTAGAAAAAAGAACCTTTTAATTAAATCTTCCATTTGCAATTTAATACTCCAATTTTGCATGAACAATCATTGGTATGAAATGAAATATGTCCGAAAGTGGCATGCAAATCACACTGCTTGCAAGTGTGGTGCATACATTTGCCTTGTTCACTGTTAATGAAGAAAAGGGCCACTGGTGGCAAGGGGTGGAAGAAACCAGTTCCCTAATGCGTGCTTGGAGTTTCATTGGGATTTTCTTCCTTGCTTCAAGGGTGGAATGATTTGGTCCCCTGAGAAAGTTGGAATTAGAGGTAGACTCTTTCTACCCATTATCATTCTTCTCCAAGACAGCAAGGACATCCTCACCAGTACCTCTGCCCTGGCAAAGAGCCCAAAACACAACTATTTTTCTTCTTCTCTTACTCCAGGTTGCAATACCTGGTATTTCTGAATGGGTTTCTTGACAGTCCCAGGACATAAGTCTTCTGATCTACCCTGAGGAAAACAGGTCTTGTGGACTGAGCGATGGGAAGGAAAACAAGCTGCAGTATTGGGTGTTTTGTGGGTCTAAAGTGGAGATTTGCTGCCAAAACCATACTACAGTCAAAAGAAAACTGGAGAGCTGTTTCTCTTAATGGTATTAATAGCCTTAGGGGAGAAACTACTCATCGCTGAAGTAGCCGCTGGAGGTCAAAGAGCCTTCACGCATTCCCTTGCCATGGTGCAACTTTGCTCATCGAACCCCATTCACCCCTTTCGGCAGCACCTGCTGGACCCAGATGCCCAGCTTCAGCTTCAGCTTCGGCATGAGTTCCTGCTCCAGCAGCTCTGCTTCTCTGGCAGACATCTCCACAATCACATTGGCAGCTTTCACATCACCTCGGGGCCTGCTGATGGCTTGCTTGGCTGGACAGCGTTGCTCTCCTGGATGCCTTTTTAAATTTTTTTATCAAGAGGAATATTCCAGTTTTAATCCATCTGTGACTCTGTCCAAAGCCTTGCTGATACCTCTGATCTCTGCAGAGGTTGTGTTGTAGTGATTCCACATTTCCATGTTTGGCTCAGGCAGAACTCTGCTCTGGTGACTTTGATTCATACACAACATTGTGTGTTTCTTCTGTAAATCAGTTCAGCAGCTTTTTGGCTCCTCCTTGACCTAAGGGGTCCTTCACAGTGTACTTCGATTCGATGGACCATTCTTTCCAATTGCCCAGACTCTCACCTCTAGGAAACAAAACACATTTATATAGCGTTGATCTGATCTGTTTCTTGGAGGACTGGGCTCTGGCATGTCTGTATGCAGTAGACAATTTTATCTTCATCAACATCGTAGGCAGGTAAATCTGCTTACAGTAGGTGAATCTGTCACATGCAAAAGCAATTATTTAGGGCACTGAAATTGTATTTAAAAGAAGTAAAATAGCCCAAGGAGCACAGTAAGTGTTCAACAGGGTCATTAGTATTGATATTAGTCATACTCCTAAGTTAACGTAGTGTTGTCTGAAAAGGCAGTGTTCAGGAGATTTTGTTTCAGATTTCCTAAAGCCTGGAGAAACTACATGAGCATCTATGCAGCTGCATTTTTCATTTTCTTTTTAGAACATGTAGCCAGAGCAGAACTGAATAGAAACTTGCATTTACAGCAATGCATGTGTTTTGACGCTCACATCATACCAAGACTGCATTAATAAATTTAATGGGCTTGCCAGGAGCCCAAATAATGTCTGTCAGCGCATCTTTACGTCTAGTGTTTGTAGGAGAACCTATCCCTCCCCAACATTTTTGTTGAAGGATTTCTTTACAGCCTTGTTAGCTGACACTCCTGTTGCATGATCTGTTGCAGCAGATTTACTTCACGTGCTGCCTGAGGAGCACAGTCCGCATTCATCGTCTGACCCAGGAATCAATGGATGCTTTGGGGACACCCAGCAAACCACACAGTACATGAGATGCGGAGGGACATCTGTAAATTGTAATAAACAGAAAGTGAACATACAATTCAAGCCTTTCCCCAGTCTTTTTTGTATTCTGCAGGAAAACCAATCAATTCCCAGAACTGGTAACATGAAACTCCTGTGCGATCAAGTTCTTTCCTATTTCACTGAATTATTTCAAGTGGCTGTTCCTCTGTGTGCTTTTCCATTTCTGCATAGCTGTAGATTTCAAGCTTTCCTGTACAGTACTGCAAAACATAATAATCCTACTTTTCTCCACCCAGCATAATAACATCTTGAGATTGGCTAATAAATCTCATTTTTAAAAAATAATGCATTCTTGATTCTTTTGATTTGCTTTCTGGTTTTCTAGATTAGATTTCTCCTGCTTTATGTTGCAATTTTTCTTTTCTATATACAGGAGATAGGAAAATAGCTTTTTTTTTTTTTTTAATCCAAAACTGAGATTTAGACAAAAAAATCAGCTGTTCAATCTTTAAAGAAAAAATCACTGGAAATCATTAAAGCTATGGTAACATTATGGTAGTGGATACTGTTTTCAGATACACAGAAATCTTTTGACAAAATGGTACTTGAACCCACTTGCCGGATCTGTTCAAAGCTAAATGGTTTTTTTCTTGTCTTATCTAAATCATAAACACCTGTGATTAGAACTCATGGATTGAAACTTTGCAAATAAATTGTTTAGGTAACTGAGCTCTTGTTCTGCTCCTGAATCGCTGCGATCTGACCAGGATTGCTACAGGTGTATTTATTATTAACAACTGCTCAGTGAAGAGGTGGGGCTAGACCTCCCTCTGCGTATGGCTGTTGGCAACCTATTCACGTCAGTTATTGAATATTCACTATTTACGGTGTGGAACTGGTCATCCGAGTTATATGGGCTCCTCTTGTTGTCTGTTGACAGACACTACAGAAAAATAACTAAACAGTAGGAAATACGCTTGCTTACATGGGAGTAGAGACATATGAAAGAAGAACACCCACACCTCAAAGACGTACAAAAAATTATTCACAAAAATGTTTACGAATATTGGATGATTAAAGGACTTGAACACAGTCAAACCCAAACTGGTCTCTGGAATTCAAAGGAATGTGCTCAGTATTTGTTTGCAGCGATCAAAAAGCCACATTAAGAAACTATTTGAGGCTTCTTCAGTAGCCTTTACATCCCTTGTAAAATTAATTACTGTTTCTGTGTGCTCATGTGCATCCAAAGGAAAGACTGAGTCCTAAGTGAATACCTCTAATTCTCTGATATACTGTTCTGTGGCTTTTGTTAAAGTAGCGTCACTTTATCAGCAAGCAACACAGCAGTATGAACAGAGCAACTCCCACCAGCAATTCCACAACTTTCCCACTCACCAGCAAGCTCATTCCTGAGCTCTTCCTCACTCACCTGCCAAGCTGGTGTAAATCAGTGTCACAGCTATGCAACATGGCATCTGGCCTCTAGATTTTAAGATTCCATCATATCCCTGTATTTATTTTAAGTTGAACGCAGGAATTGCACATCTATTTTTATCCGCTACTACAGCACTGAGCTGGAAGCGAATAGCCTGAAAAGGAGCGCATCTGACCTCAGCTCTGCTGGTATTTTCTCCTGTGATTGTTTTGGGACTTCAATACAGTTACACTGCATTAATACTTGAAAAAACAGATTTGGCTGGGATTTGTTTTCCTCTTTTGGGGGGTGGTAGGGAAGCAAGTGAGTGATTATTAAAGTAATATTTGAAAGTTGCTAGAAATTAAAAATCAAATAACTTCCCTCGAAACTGAAGGTTTGAATTTTTCTGAGGTTTGCTGGAAGTTCTCATTGACAACAGTGGGTCAGAGCCTGGTTCTGGAAAATATGTTTTATATCCCCAATGAATAACCGTGGCATCTGGCTTGTACTGGAATAAAACCCTAGCCACTGAAATTGTCAGATATATCTAATCGAAAAGCAGGAAAAACAGTAAACAGCATTCAGGACCTCTGGGAGCAATTCCTTCCCCTGAACAGCAGACAGGGGAAAAATCTTTACCTGAGCTACTTTTCAAAGCAAGTTTTTTATGGAAACCAATAGGTACAGGCAAATACCATGACCACATCTCTCTGAATCACTGAGCCCAGATCCATACGGTGCCTGGAACCGGGTGGTATCATAGGGACAGACCCGAAAGGGTCTGTCACTGTTGACGTGACATACACTTCAATAAATCTGAGCACATGCCTCAACTGTGTTTTTCTATTGACGTCTCTTATCAAAACATTCTATCACTATGCAATTCTCCTTGTATTGCTTTTTCTACAATACATGTCCCAGGTAGAATGGGAGGAAAAGGGAGGGAGACAATAGTGGGTGAATTTGTGCCTCTTGTGGCAAAGCTGCATGCCCACCGCAGTACTGCGGACTGCCAGTACCGTTCTGCCAAATGCCTAATTGCCTTCAGACTTGTTTGACGTCAAAGCAATGCTTAATTTGAAAACTGGTATTTATCTAAACTATCCACCTCTGTACAACCCCTAATTGGACTTCAAACTTATCTGATTAGATGCTTATTTTTAAAAAAAATATGGGTTTAAATATTTCTGGGTCACATACTTGTGTTCATCGACAACACTAAACGTGACCTCTATTCTTGAACGCATTTGAATGTGTTAAAATCAATATATCTAAAATCAATACTTTTGTTCAAATCTGAGCTTAAGAAATGCAGCTCAAGGTTGTATTAGAACAAAAATTTGTCTGGCTCTTTTTTTAAGTTAGCCTCACTCTGCTGTTCTTTTACTTTTGGCTCTGCACAAAACGCAGATGAATGTCCCAGAGCCCACATCTCACCAGCATCCCTCCATAGCCATGTGCTCCTATAAAGGATAACAAAATCGGTGGATTTCAGTTTGTAAGAGGTTATATGCAAAAAGTTAAAGGAAACAAATGAATAAAGGGTTTTTTTTCCTCATTCTGAATTACATACGGCAGAAACAGAAGTGATCCATTTATTATTTTGTGGATGAAATAGAGCTGCCAGCATTATCGAGGCAATACTTAGATAACCCCCATGAGAGAGAAGCAATAAAAAGTGCCCTGCAAGCAATATTACCTACTAAAGCACCATGGCCAGATGGATATACAGCTGAATTTCATAGAGCATCAGTGATAAATTACTTCCAATTTCATATGTGATTTATAAATATTCTTTGGAGACTAAAGAAATATCTTCTTATTTTAATTAACCAATGTTTCTGTCTTCTCAAAATAAGGTGAAAATCTCAAGTGCATCTGATCCAAACCCTTTCACAAAAATTTTAGCTATTAGCTCAGAGAAAGTCACAGCTATGCCTCCTTATCTTTCTCAAACTGGATTTGTTCTGGGCAAATTTTTAACAGGTGGTTCCCAGTATCTAATGAATACAGCAGACCATTACGAATGGGACATGAGATACACTTAGATAAAGAAAAAGGAGTTTGAAAGAGTGTTTAAAAATACTTCAGAAGTTGAGGAAAATGTAGCTAAATTAGATTCAGGTACTTCATAGTAAGCTAATGACTTGAGTTAAAACAAGAAGACATAAAATGTTTTCAATTTGAAATGAAACTCATTTGGCATACTTAATAAGCCTTCCTCTTGTTTGAGAGCTTTTCTAGAACTCCTGGAGTAACTGAATGGGAGCTCACCCCCTCCCTTCATTAAATACTTTGTGAAAAAAACAGAAGAGTAATTTCTTTTTTTATGAGACTATAAATAGAGAAGGAAAAAGGAAAACTGAGTAATAACATACTATTCTTTAAGAAATACAGAAATAAAAATTTTAGGGAAAAAAAAGGTAGCAGAGCTGAGGAGCGCTTCACAGCTGCAGAATAAAGAGGATTGCGAGCAGATGTTTACAAAACATCTGCACAGGACTCCAGGTGCTGACGGTCAAATGTGACAGGACAGAAGCAGCACAGGGTGTTCGGGGGGACAGGAGGGTGTTGCTGACACATGTGAGGTGTGAAGGGTGGCTCCTTGGTGGCTACTGTTCTGGGAGCCTGATGTTATCCTTGCACAGGTAGGGTTTCTCTCTAACTTACCCCAAACTCTTCCAGTCTTAGCTTAAATACTAGTTGTGGGTACAGCACAAAAGGAGAAAAAGCAACTGCAGGTTAAAACTGTGTGTGAAGCAGCTTCTCTTTAGGTATCTTCAGAATATGTAGGGCTTGCTATTGCAAGATGGTAACGGGGTTGTTTGCAAACTCTCTTTTTTTTCAGCCTGTGTTAAAAAGACCGTCAGAGACTCGATGCTTAGGTACTGTCTTGTGTAAGTCAGAAAACGTGAAGGAAACTGGGGTTTGTGCCTGCCATAACCAGCATCCAGCTGAGCTCCCTGCAGCTTCAGGGGAGAAACCATTTCTAAGATAATGAAATGTAAACTCCTGAAAGGCTTTCCAGCATTTGGAAAGATGTCGTCAAGCTACTGAAACTTCCAAATAGGACTAGTGGATACAGCTCAGTCTCTGTTTGGAGAACACTGTAGCAACCTGTGATGCACAGAAGAAAACCGTAACATGGTTGTGTGGTTGTTCTGGGGGTTTTGTAAAGCTCTCCTTGTACTGCTTCTAAACGCTGTGGCTCATCGAAGACCAGGCAGCCCTGAGTTGGCCGGGCTGGGTTGCTTGCTGGGAATATCAGGCTGAAACTTCAGCAGTGGTGCAACCACCGTGATACGACTAGTCATCTCCGCGTGACCAAAATCCAAGCAGGCAGGAGCCCTACTGTTAGGGATCGAACAGGGCTTTGGGAATTAATGTTGTCTTATTTAATCATGCTGGCAATTAACATTGCAAACCTTGATTGACATACAAGATCTTGGGGAAGAGTGGGGTGAGACGTTGTTGGCAGCTGTTGAGGGACGCCAAAATTAAGAAGGAGGTTGTAGGGAGTGCCGTAAACCATGTTTTCCTCCCAGCTCCCCGTCATTACGGCAGTTTCGCAGTGCGGAGCTTGCTGGGACTGCTTGCTCCTCTGCTGTTACATGGCCTTAGGCAAATTATCATGTTTTTGTATGTCTTTCCCCCCTCCTTTCTCCCTCTATGATAACCTTTTTAGTGTAAGACTGTTGGGTATGTTGAAATCAGAAGGCCCAAGTCCCTGCGTGGAGTGTTACCTTGTTGGAAAAGTGCCTCTGAGGGCTCCCAGGCAGCTGGTGGAAAACCCTAAACATAGGTCTTGAGGTAGAGCTTAAACCATCTGTATATGCCACTAAGTGTTTGTGTAATTTGCAAGCAATGCTGTAAAACTGATAATACCTGCTTAGGAAAATTAATATTATGACAGCAGTTATTGTAGGGAGATATATTGCATTTTTAATGGCAACAGCTGTAATTTTCTAAAGAGATGGTTGCAAAAGCTGAGAAAAGAAAAAAGCCAATAGTGCCCTATTTGTCATTACTCAGTCTAAAATGTCTTCAGATGAAAAAAAAAATCCCAGTGTGGTATGCAGGATTAGAATCTGATATGAAAGTGTATTGACAATGAAACTATTTTAATCAGTTAAATTATCATTTTGTACAAAAAAGACAGATTTGCTTAATAACCTTGCTACTCCAGGGAAGTAAGAAGAAATTGTCAATAAAAGCAATTACAAGTTAAATGAGAGAGGCAAACACAGTACAGGATGGGTCTTGCCTTTTTTTAATTTTTCATTCGTAATTGCAAATAATTGTCCTGGTACAAAGCAACTTACCCTATGTGTCATATAACAGATCAATACTGGTAGATCACCATTAAGATAGGTTTTCTTTTCTATCTAGCTGTAGCTAAATGATGTTTCCTGAACAAGACTTTCTGTATGCTAATAGGAGAGCTTTTGGCAGCGATTGCCTGAATTGGGATAAAAAGTGATCTTCACGATCACAGATTTAAACTGAGGTTCGCTCATCTCCCCCTCAGTATGCATATTCAGAAGAGGCTTTCAAAAAAAAAATTACAGGGCAGGCAGAAGTCTTGCAAGATCTCAGGCACTGCTGTTAGCAGAAACACTAAAAGAGCCCACTCTCACCTGGTTCATAACCGCCCTTTGCCCTGGGGAGATGGAGTTGCTTCTTCAGCAGGCTCCATCCCTCCGCTGCCCTGTGAGACTTTGCTGGAGGCTCATTTCAGGGATGAATTTGGGCTGATTTTAAGTGGAAAAGGGGCAAGGCGGTCTGTAACCTGAGATACCGTGGTAAGGAACAGGACTACACAAGAAATGGTTTAATAAACTATTGTTATTGTGGGATAGTATTCAGTGGGAAAGCAGTACGTCCATATGACAGTTGAAATCCATACGTATGGATGAAAACTGGGCTTCAGTATCATGGGAATCTTTGGCTTTTTCCTAAAGTCTTAAGCCGGAGCTTATTTTACTGATGAAATAACATGGACGTCTAAGAATTATTATTTTTCATTGATGCTTTTTTTTTTTTAAAATAAATAAAAGCTCCCCATGGGGAAAGGGGTACCTGAATTGAGCAACTTCAGGGTAGCTTGCAACTAACAGCTAACTTGCAGAAACATTCAAGACCACAGTAGCAACTGATTTCCTTAGGAGAAAACGAAATCTTCTCCTTTTTAACAAGTCACTGGGTTCAGTGTGAGAGACCACTTCAGTTTCAAAAGTCTCAAATTTACAAGTGAGCAGATGACAGAAGTGTCTCAAGTGCTGATGAGTTTATATGCATAATGCACTGAAGTGCAAATAATTAAGAATTGCACTGATCACAGGGTTTTAATGTAGCTTTCAAAATGCAGGGTGAAGTTGCACAAACACTTCTCTCCATTAGCAAAGCTGCTTTAAGCCTTTCCCGTTAGCTCCTTCCCTGCCTACCCTTCTGTTGCAGCTCGCAGTCTCCATGGTGCAGATCACACTTGTTTTGGGGGCTGTGCTGTAAGCAGGACAGATGTAATTATCCGGATTAAGAAACTCAAAGCACAACAAACCTTCAGGTTATATTTTTTTTAACTTGGATCATTTGCTGATCCAATTTGCAGCACAGCCCTTGTGTTATGATGAGAGCGAGGAACCAAGGGAACGGGGGGAGGAGGAAGGGCCAAGACCTCTGATGCTTCAGCCTGAGAAAATGCAATGCTCTTCTACCTTCAGTGGTTGTGTATTGCCTTGCTAGATGCCACCTGAAACCTTTCTTCAACTCTGTCATGAAGACATAGATATTAGGGATGATATGCCCTTTGGTGCCTGTGGGTTTAGATAATCTCGAAAAGAGTAAAATTCATCAAATATCCAAGTGCCTTTAGACTGAGTCTGTCTTTTCAATGCAATGTGGGTTGGTTTTTTTTTTGTTTGTTTGTTTTTTGGGGTTTTTTTTGCTTGCTTGTTTGTTTCTAGCTCAGCGTTTCAACACACCTGTGTGCAATTATTCTCAGAGTCAAACTTCCACCCCTGTGGAAGTGGCAACCTCTGGCAGGATGGAGGAGGGAATGATGGGTGGCATGGGGGGACCCTTCCCACTGCAGAAGCAGCTGAAGGAGTTGCAATGCGGAGCTGCAGCCACCCTCACTGAACACCATAGTCTGTATTAAACTGGAATTGGTTGTATGAAAATGTCCTCCTTTTTCAGGGTAATACTGTCATGTGGCTCACAGGAGATGAAAAGCAGCTTTGGATGTCTCAAAAAGATTCTTCAGTTTCCAGTTTATTCAAAACCACCAGAGGATTGTTTCAAATAGCTCAGAATGAATAAGTTACCATTCCAGGTGTCTCTTGGTTTTTTTATTAGAAATGAGTTTGCAGTCCACCTGAAACAGATCAAACACTACTACTGGGAATTGTCAGTGGGGCTTAGGCATTTCTGGAAATCCTACTGCTGTGTATATTATGAGAGCAAGGTAGCAGAACTGACCTGTGCACTGCAAAACCTGATTGACGTTGAATAGAAAAGGGAAAAATAAATTATTTCTTAATAAAATTGGAAATGAAAGCTGAAAGAATGCTGTATGTCCCCAGTAAGGAAAAAAAAAAACAAAACATGAAGAGAATACCCATTATGGCAGAGAGTATTGAAAGTCCAGAATATTAGTCCTGAAAAATAGAAATTATGAGCTGGCTCAAAGACCTGCCTGATCTGGGCTCCCTGTTGATGGACCTGTCTGTTCTGCTGTTTTGTTTCCCTTTTGACATTTATTATCCCTATAAATATTGGGGGGGGGGGGAAGAAATAATTTTAAATTATTTTTTTGTTAAATTGAAGCCTCAAAGTAAGAAGAATGCTTGTGCAGATTGAAATCTAGAGCTGTAGAGGACCAAATATGCTTTTTCTCTGCTATGAAACAACATGAAGATGGAGAATTTTGGGGAAAAAGAAGAGAATCTTCACCACTTCAGTTCTTAACCAAAGCAATGTTCATTTCCCACCCCCAGTACTGGGACTGTGTGTTGTGACACCAGCTTAACCAGTGAAGAGCCTGCACTCGCTCCCCGTCCTCCTTGGTGTCCATCACTGCTGCTTTGGCAGAAATTTCTGCCCCTCCTGGTCTTCCAGGCTGCAGCTGTAGTTGTTCCTCAACCCAGTTCTGTCAAAAAGATCCAGTTAATTTGCACACTTTTAATAGAGGCTTTTGGTTTCCTTTTTCAACCTGGATGATTTTGACAGACTGTGGAACCAAGTGGGCAGGGGAATGAATTACACTTGGACAGATGGTCTTTTAATTCAAGGTGCTATTACTACTTCTATGGTGGTGCAGCGATACTGTAATAAACCCGGTGGCGATCATAGCTCTGTTGAGGTAGGTGCTGTATAAACAGAGATGGAAATAAATCCTGTCCTGGAAAAACTTACCTCCCTATAAAACACAATATCCAAGCGGGGGGAGAAGCTGAGGTTACGTAGGTGAAATGGCTCATCCCTCTCAGCACCACAAGCAAGAACGTGGTTGGGATCCTATAGGGAAACCCCAATAAGGGCAGGAGCTCACAGTTTCTGGGGCGGATTCAAGGAATTTATGGCCATGCTGGCTGCTCTCGAAGGATAATTATGCACTAGGACGCCAGCCATACTGCCCTCTGAGGAGCAATCAATGCAAACGCACCTTTAGGTGGTAAAGCCAGACCAGTCCCTGCCATTGTTCCGCATTCCTCTTCATGCCTTGCCAAAGCCACATCCTTCCCTGCTGGGCTGGGGCTCAGCCTCACAGCTCCGCCACAAGGGACAGGAGCATAACTATGAGTGTCACTCACAAACTGACAGGGGTTTGTGGTGTTAGCCTGCTGACACAGGGCACAGAGCATCCTTTGGGTGCCATGGAGGTGACCTGCCCCCTGCTTGTTTCCAAGGGAAGAGCTCACCATCACTCACTGCAGGGTCCAGCAGAGACCCAGGCCTTTGCTCTGTGTGCTGTACAAGCACACAGCAGGACAAATTACGTGGCATGAAGAGCATGCAACCCAAGCAAACAACAAAGGGTTAGAGGGAAGGATTGGTTTTGCACTTTTACAAAGAGGACGCAATTACAGGGAAATAACAAGTTAGATGCTCTGAAGTGAGTGCAACAGGTTACCAGTTTTAGTTATCTAATAACTAGACCACTGCTGGTCCATGGCAGAATATTTTACAAAATTTTAAATTGACAGAATAAATGCTTTGCAATGCAGTACGTGTGACATTTCCCTGAAAACTTTTGAGGTCTGGCTAATTTTCCTATTATTCTGGAGTGTGATGAGGTGCTTTCCTGGGTAATGCCAGGAGACAAGCCTTTTGTAGGCTTTCTACATGATGAACCCAAAAATTGTTCCCTGAAGCTTAGCAGAGATGCGTTTATCAGCATGAGGGAACATTAGAGAAGGAGAAGTGCTGGGCACTAAAAGTAGTAGACCGCAGTCTCTGGGTTTTGGAGCCTGCCTCGCCCACAGGGCTGGATTGCCTGGTGATTTATCAGACTGCAGAGACGACATACCCTTGGAATGACTTTGGATTTACGGATAAAATAAGAAGTTTACTTGTAAATAGTCGTTAGTAGTAACAGAACATTTGTGAAGAGATAGAAAGCCAGACACAGGATGCAGATAACTTTATGGAAGAGCAACACTAAGCTGTAGCCCCTCTGCTCTCTTCTGCTTTTTCTAGTAGGAACTTGGGGAGCGACGGCAGGAAGGCTCTTTTGGATGATTCCCTGTGTTTCTCCTGACGGCAGTGGGGAGCCAGGCACTGCTGATGGGATCTAGCCTGCAGAGGTTAGTCCAGGCTCACAAAGTGAACCTCTAACAAGACCAAGAACTGAAATCGTTTCTACATCTGCTGACTTAATCACAAAGCCATCACTTCCTGCAGCCAGCAGAGCTCTTCCAAACCTGGTTAAATTAATTTGATTGTATTAAAGGGATGCAAAAATGTTAGTATAGTGGATAATAATCTAATTATCTTCTCTGTACCGCGGAGTTTTTGTTGGGTTTTTTTATTATTTTCCCTTAGGCTGTGTTACCCACTATATAGAATTACCAGAATGTATAATCCTGGCCTAATTGCTGATTGATCATTTCTTCTTTGTTCACAAATTGTCTGACCCTAGAAAATGGTTCTGTGTTATCAGGGAAGAGGTTAAAGCTTTGTTAGATAAGGTCAGGAATTTCTCTGACAAGTACATGTACCTGGAATACCAATCCAGACACATCAATGACTAAAAGGGCAATGGGAATAACAGCAACAAATATCATATCCCAACAGCTTACTCTGTGTGGTTTCAGCTGTGTTTTTCTCCTTTTATTTATGTTTAATTAAGCTAATACTATATGATGCTGTTAGCAGGGTTTCTTATTCTTCCTTTGATAGTCTCAAAGCCAGTAAAGTAGGCTGTGGTGGCTGAACTATGCAATTAATGGCTCAATGCAGTTGGCAAGTGTGTTGCTAGGGAGATAGTCAAAATGATATTTTTTTTTTTTATTAGTGCTGTAATTCAAGGTGGGTCCCAAAGAGTATTGTAGTTTCTGCCTTGTTTGCTGTCATCTCTGCTCTAGATGTCAAAGCGAGAGAACCTTGTTCATGTTGGTTTGAGAGCATGAAGGAACTGGAACAGAGGACATTTTAGTGTATTGATTTTTCACTTGTTTTTTCCATCTTCCAAAAGCATTTTCTGGCCTTTTAAATTTTCTCTATCAATCATGCTCTTTTTCTTATTGTTGGAATAGTAATAAGATGTTCTATATAAATGTCTTTCCCTTATTATATAATGCCCTTAGTCAGGCTGTAGGCTATAATTATTTTCGGCTCCTACTTTTCCCTGTAAACACCAGCATGAGATTTTTCTCTTAACTCCTTCACGGTAACAAGACTGTGATTTTGTTTCCAAGGGGTATTGGTTAGGCAGTTTTAAACACTCCTGCCTAGTATGAGATGGCATGTGTCTGTCCATGACTGTCGGAAAGCTCATCCCTAGGAGTCTCTGACTTTAACTATTCCCTGCCTAGGAGAGGTTTAGATGTTTGCGGTGGTTCATGCACCAGTGCCTGGTAAAACCAGCAATACCCAGGACAGCTTCCCTTGTCATTAACTCCGGGGTTGCAACATCTCTGTGCCAGAAAGGCAGATGGACATGCTGACAGATCTCTGCACCACAGCCATGGCCAAACACCCCTGTTTCACGCAAAGGCTCCACTGACCTCCTCATGCCACAGAGTGTATGGTTTGAACTGAACAAGTTGAGGGTGTGAATGAAATAAGGTAGGCAAAGAGGCCTGTAGATATGTATAGGGCAATATGGGTGTTGCCATACTTAAAGGTGTCTTGAAACATGTTCCTACAGCATTGTCCAGTCACTTCTTGGTTGAGACACATATTGAGGAAGCCATGCATCTAAAAGCTTAACCTTGCAATTCACGTGCCTCTGTCTTCTGACTGCTGGTGTAATAAAATTAGTTAATCCATATGGATGGAAGAAAAGGTAACGGATATGCTACAAACAGTGAGTAACGCCTCTTACACACCACCCCATCCCAATTAGCACGCCCTGCTTCACAGCATGCAACCTCATAAAAATAAACCCTCCGCATCATTATTGGCAAGCCAGTTTCATCTGCAGAGAGATGATGAAAACAAACCTGTGGTCCCATAAAAATACGGTTATCTGCTTGGGCTTCCAGGAAAGCTCTGAAAACTTTGGAGGAATTGGCTTCCAAGCAAAATCCCTTTCCATTGACCTGTACTACATTTGCAATTCCACTCTCTCAATTAGCAGTGAGCCTCCGGGTGAATGGCATTTAGCTTACAGGCTTTGAGGGACTTGTTCGCTAGATACCGAGGCTCCTGTGCAAGGCATGTTGTGTTTCTGTGTTTTAATGACATGCCAGAGTGATAGCCTGGGGCAACAGATATCCATGGACATGGGGATTCTGCGCATTCAAGGTTTTCTGCAGGATTGAGGGTAGTCACAAAGACTTCCTGAAAAATGTGTCATATTTTCCAACATATAAAGTTCTCACTTTTGGAAAATGAAATTTCTGCTCTTCCTCTAGTCCTGGGAGGCAGACTAGAAAGTGAAAATGGATGTGTTTGGACTCTACAACTTGGCAGAATTGAAAAAACAGGTTAATTCCTCAGAAATAAAAAACAACCAAAAAAAAATCAAACCAACACGTCTGTGATTTCCTCTCTCTATTCCACGTAAAATCACAAGAAGATGTGAAGGACAACTGGGATAGTTTTGCCAAGGTGCTTTGTGAAATCTGTGGCTATGTTGCCAACAACAAATTAATTTGTTCTTATTTCAGAGTTTGTACACCCACCAGACCAGCCGCCTGATCCTGCTCTTGCTCTTTCCCTGCTTCATTAGTATAAGTTTAAACCTCATCTTGTGGCAAAAATCGGTGGGGATGCTGCTGGCTGAAGCACCTTGAGTCCCTGATTTAAAGCACTGTCTGGGAGCCACAGGTCTGATGCTGAGCAGATCTTGGGTGATTAAATAAATATTCAGATGATGAGCAAAACCCTTGTGTGGATGAGCCTCTCCGTAGGATTGTGTTAATGACAAGTGAGTCATATCTTTTAGACTAACTGATCGCGCCTTGTGTATCTGTTTATTAAGCTAAACAGCTTGCTTCTGCTCCTGTTCTATGTTTATGTAGAAATGAAATTACAGGAGCTGCAGGAACTAACTCGATCCACAGAAGAGTATGGTGGGATAACACCAAAGGGCTAGTCTGGAGGTCAATCAGATGACTGCACTGTGTTTACGGGAGCAGCAAGCTCGTCTTTTTTTTTTGAAAGCACAGGAAATGTTCAGAAAGAATGTGGCCCACTTTTGCACCTTTGAAAATGGTCACATTGATTTCAGTTCATCAAGCCACTCCGGGAAAGGAACATACATGGTACAGCAAGGCTGAAACAGTCTGGATCTCAGGTTTGTTACTCTAAGACAAACAAACAGTTTGCCTGAGCAACTGAAAAAAAGCAAGACATTATGGCACCTGCTTTTTTTGCAAGTATTAGGAAGACAACCCAAAGAGACATTTTGCTGATTGACATCGATTAATTAGACCAAAATGTACTGGATCATAATGTTGAGGATGCAGTTTAGTTAGACATCTGGATATCCACCGTTGTTCACCCTCTAGGGTTTTTATTTTCATTGCTTTTCTTCTTCTAAAGGTACTGGAGAGATCAGAAAGAGGAGAATCACTGAATGACAATTTGGTATTTCACTCACAGGGATCTGGACAATGTGAAGATGACTAATGCAGCTATTTCAGATGTAAGAAAATACATCCAGTAGACAGCAAGCAACCTTACCCTTGATTCTTTCTAACAGGGCTTAGTGGATGCATAGATCGTTGAGTTGTTTGATTTTAAACGTATCTTTTCAAAAGCTGTGAGCAGAACAAGGCTAAATCCTCGGATGATGAACAGAATCCTTGTGTGGATGAGTTTCTCTGCAGCTCTGTGTAAATGACAAATGAGTCACATCGTTTTGACTAATTGATCTTGTCTTGTGTATTTGTTTATTAACATGAAACCACTTACTGCTGTTCCCATTTTGCATTTATATAGAAATTAAGGTTGCAAGTAGTTAACAGTTAGGTTTCTGTTGAACTATAATGGTAGGGGGTAACCAGGCATTTTCAGGTGGGTTTGTGCTCATGCAACAAAACCAGCAAAACTTTTTTTTTTTTTT
>VZTL01022349.1:75969-105886 GCA_013400535.1 Scopus umbretta
TTTTTTTAAATGGCAAGCTAAGTAGTGACTTGATCCTAGCAGCCACTGCCTGGGGTTACCAGAGAAAGTAAATCTGCGGACATGTTAGTCCACAAATGGATGTCTAGCTGCACCTTCCCCATCGGCTCCCGGGCCATGTGTGCTTCCCAGGGTTTCAGGCTGCTCAGGGATGGCAGATGAGGCACAGGCTGTTCTTGTGGCACACCATGTACTGCACCCACTGTGGGAACTATGGGTGTAGAGGCATAGTTGGGTAGTCCGGGTGAGTCAGCCCACATGGGTGCCCAGCTTTCTTCTACGTGACTTGGGAAAGCTGCGTCTGCCAGGCAGGTACCCAATGTTAGTGAGGGTGATTCTGGTTTTTGTCTCTATCTGGAGACTGTTCTGGACCTGAATAGTGTACAAGTATATATTATCAAGAAAAGACATGTGAGAGGAAGGCATGGTAAGCTGGAAAAATATTTGGCACGCTGTGTTTGAGAAGCACCACAAGGTCACAGAATCACAGAAAGGTAGGGGCTGGGGGAGACCTCTGGAGATCATCTAGTCCAACCCCCTTGCTATTGCAGGTTCACCTAGAGCAGGCTGCACAGGACATCGTCCAGGCAGGTTTTGAATATCTCCAGAGAAGGAGACTCCACAACCCCTCTGGACAGCCTGTTCCAGTGTTCTGTCACCCTCTGTTCTTCCTCATGTTCAGCTGGGACTTCTTATGTTTCAGTTTGTGCCCATCACCCCTTGTCCTGTCTTGCCAAACAGGTCTTGCCAAACATGTTGTTAGAAGAGTAATGAGTATCATATTATAGTTTTCAAGTTTTGAACCTTCTTCCCCCTCCTCTCTTAAAGATGAAAAATGAACTAAAGTAGCATAAAGAATTTTTTATCCAATGCTAAAATCAAGACACAAGCAAAGAAAAGCCCATGAAACAAAAAAAGAAGTGTGACAATGCCCCTTTATATATTCTTCCTTTTTTGGTTCTTCCTTTCAAATGACTGATGTACTTCAAAGCTTCCAGAGCCATGTTTTTTGTTTTGTTTTACTTTGCTTTCTTGCTAGTTCCAGGCTAGGAAAGAAGGGAACTAAATCCTTCTAGAAAATATAATTGTTTTTCATGATGGGACATCTGTGACCAAAGTGGTTTTAAACCTTCATAACATGCAGTATCTTTCCCAATGTATGAAATGGTTAAAAAATGTCCACAAGAGGAAAGCAAAATTAAAACTGAGGTATTCAGAGATAACTGTAATCCTGTGTGGAGCTCAAGAAGCAGAATTAAGCAATTGTATTTAACTACAGAAGCAGAATTAATCTCAGTACCTTTAAACACACATTGACAACTGAATTGGCTATCACAAGCTGCTGGAAAAGAAGTTGAAATCAGTTTCCTTTCATGAATTTTTGGACTTTTCTCATCAATTAATAAATCCAGAGACTTAAAAGCATTACCATAGATTTCGAAGCTAACTGAATTAAAGGGACATGAATAGTTTGCAAAGAACAAGCCGTACATACTCATTTTCAAATTCATATTTCTTCTATAGATTGTGAATGGAGAAGTGAAATGGACTCTGATGCCAGGTCTATAGTAAGTCCAGAGCAGAACGCAATGGGAGGAAAGCACAAAGAACTGCGTCTTGCGCTGATGTGAAATACTGTAGCCACTGCTCAGCTGGGCAGGTTTGTAACTAGAAAAGGCCAGGTTCTTGAAAGCAGTCACAGTAGATACATGTTGGCTGCCAAGGTATTGCTGTAGCCTTGGGATGGGATGGTGCAGCATAAAACAGTGTTCAACAGGAAAGGATATTGCAGAAAAATCTGAAAGAGAAGTCAGGAAGACTCAGTTTGAGCCATTTAAAAATTTGAAGAAGGTATAACATTCAAGAGAATTAGCAGGAACTGAACGTGTCGTGTTGCTGATGTAGGATGTAAGAAGTGTTTTCCCGCTGCTGGTTCCTACTTGAATGCAGCTGTGCTCATTGCCAAACACAAAATCTGTTTAAACACAGGCTCTTTGACACCCGATTCCTCTATCATGAAAATGGCTGAAGATATTATTTAACTGGAAAAGTCCAGAGGAATTCTTTCCATCTCAGTACTTGGCATCACAGGGAACTTTCAACACTAAATACATTTAAACGGCCTGAGAGGGAGGAGGAGTACGACAGGAGGCAACTGTAGTCCATAGCTGACTGTGTTCTCAGGGTGACACTCGCTGACAACTGGAAGATGTACAAAGCCTTTTGTGGAAAACCTTAGTGACACATAGCATCTTTGCAGCGGTACCTTATCCATGCTACCCTTGGTGGCCTACAGTATAGCTGGATAGACAGCTTACATGATTTTTTTCCCGCCAGTTTTCAAAGGTTTCTGTGACAGAGAATCCTGGCAGGTACTTTCCATCTTGCTTCAATATTGGTTTTAGCAACAGGAAGAATTTTACTGCCTAAAATATTAAACAAGTCTTCAAATATTAAACAGTTAACATTCTTCTTTTAGTTCTTAAATTTGCACTGGAACCACCTGGAAGCCGTGGTGCCGGCTGTACGTGGGGAATGGGCGCCATTGGAGCTGGCTCTGCTCTGCGGTACACGCTCAAACACCTCCCCAGCACTCGCCTCTTGCAGCCTCACGCTCTGCACAAAGGGAAGAGCTTTCTTTTCAGAATATGTGACTTTGCTATTGATCCCGTAGGAAACAAAGCCATGCCAATGACCCTAAAGGGCCAAGCTGATCAAAAGAATAATAGACAGGTTGATGCTTTTTCCCTTTTCTCTTGCAGTGTTAACTAATGTGATTCATTAAAATTGGAAGGTAGATAGATGACAAAATCTAGTTTTGGTGATAACTTCTGGGGTCCAGATGCTAGCTCTGTTCAGCCCCTGTGCTGAAAACAAAGGAGCAAATAAAAGAGGATTGTGAAGAGAGAGCTAAAAAGAGCTAACGGTGTTTAGAGGTGAGGTGTCCTCATCCTCCCCCTGTCCCCTTGGCATTCCCCATGCGGGTGTGCAACTGCAATTATTATCACAACGGCATGAGCAGCTGGTTACACCCCTTCCGGGAAGCAATGGGAAAAATAATGCCATGAGTGTTTGCAAACCTTGCTGTAGAAATCAGGTTGTTTGTCTGAGCCTAGCTGCAGGCCGGGGTTTGTTGCTGCAGTGCGATGGTGGTACGGTACAGCAATGCCCCAAAGCTTTGTCTTCCGACGGCCAGTGGGCCACTGGGCTGCAGCAGTGCTGCTGTACTTTGTGTCAAACCCGTCCTCTGAAATAGGATAAGAAAGTAAACATTCAGCTCCAAGTGTCTATATTTCTAAGGGGAAAATGACATTTCATAAATACTCAACTATGCTATTCTCAACATCCAATTTTCTATAGTGGATTCATTTCTCAAATCTACTTACTCAGTTCAGAGGACTGAAATGTTAATCTAACAAGTCCTGCAGTTTTATAACCAGCATGTAGCTTTTCATTTACTCTGACAGTTGCATTTAAATGACCCTACAGCTTTAGGGCATTGAGGCAACCATTATTTTATTATAACTTTTCTATACAATAATAAATAATTCTATGCATGATAACTCTTGAAGGGAAATAACGTGCATATGGTATGGCTAGTATCAACTATTGAAAGAATGTGTGCTGTTATGAAAATTTGTCTCTGAGCACCACAGGAAACCTCTATTCCCAGAGGCCAGATATCAACTGTGCAGTAAAACTGAGCAGCTCCTCATGGTAGTTTACTATTTCCCTCATCTGCAGAGAAGCAGGTTTTTTGACCTCTGCATTGGGACTGCCAGCAAAAAATTCTAGTTAATGACAGTTCTGGTAGATTTTAGCATTTGCAATTTTGGAGCCAGCTAAGACTCTGGTAAGTGCACCACTGAGCAGTTGTCAGTTGTTAATCAGCTGAAGTCAATTAGTGTTCTTGCTATAGATTTGTTCAGCATATAACAGCACTGGATGGCTCTATGGGACTAGAAAACAACTGAAAAATGGGAAAGAAACATTTCTAGAAATTTCTTGGGTCTGTGCTTCAAATTCAGGACACTTTTGCAAATTTTCACCACAGTTTGTAAACTGAAAGTTTTAACCGGTCCCAATCAGCCATTTTATCTAACCTTCCAAAGCTACTGGCCAAAAGCACACGGCAGTTGGTTGATCCTCATAACGGTCACCTTCAGTTTTTCACTCAGGCGTAAGCTGCTGGGTAAGGGACTGCCCAGTAGATGAGCGTGGGACCACTCCAGTGCTCGCAAAACACCTTTGGTCTCAACACGCTTTTGGTCTGATTATCTGTTGTCACTGGGCATAGACTAGGCCTGGGTGCTGCTGGGGAATGTGAAGGGATTCCTACACATGGATCATGGGCTGTAAGGGCAAAACCCACCTCCTTTTTGTGAGAACAAAATGCCGTGCAGGGAAGTATGGGGTAACCTTGTCTGAGCTTTTAGCTGACCTTCTTTGAGCCTGAGGTTGGACTAGAGACCTCCAGAGGTCCCATCCAGCCCCAGTTATCCTATGCTTCTAAGAAGGTGGGAGGAGAAGGACAATTCATGACTTTTTGAAACTCTGAGAAGAAACATTGTGTTGAGTCTGAAACAAAACGCAAGTTGTTGTGTTTCTTCATCTCAACTATCCCCTTCCAGAACAGCACACACTCAAATCAATTCACTTAATCCCTTCATATTTTTAAGAAATGAGTTTTCATGTTGGTAAAAGTTGAAATTTTGGTTGTAAAGTTTTAATTTTGTTTTAAAGTTCATCCTTTTCACTCAGAAGATGTATTCCACTGAACACTGAATATATGCATGTACACAGACAATGGCAATTCATTAACTGGATGAAGTGTGGGGACTTTCGTCTGTTTTGTTGACACTTCCTTTCATATGGAAAATCCAGTGCCAAGTTTTCATCTATTCATGTTGTGTCACCTCTTGTAAAAGTCAATATGTCACTATTTTCTGTATGTCAGCTGAGACTGATGGGAGTGCTGACTTTAAAGACAGGTCAGAAAGGCATTGGGGAAAAAAAGCAACAACCTTTGCTAAAGCAGAGTGATGCTAAATGTCACAGAACAAAGATTTAGATGCAATTTAGAGAGCTGACATGCAAAATGTGTACACTGTGGAGTTCAGAGACTTGGTTTAAATGTAACAAAGTCTGCGATATTATACCAGATATGTTATTACTTCCTCATTCTCCTCCAAAGCTCCAATACATCTTTTAAGGCACTGAGATCTCTTTTAGCAGTCTTGCAGGTCTGCATCATCTAATGCAATCCTCAGTGGCATTCTGCAGACCGTTGTTCAGCCTTGCCCATGGGTTGGAAGTGTATCTACTTGTATCCATTTCAGAATATTTTCTTCTTTTACTTTAGCCTATTAGCCCGGAATGGATTCAGACTAAAAGTTTGGCTTAAAGCTGCTTTTGGCTACCCAGACTGTCATTAGAGCAGGCTAAGAAGAGAGCAGAGGCACCAACTCGAAGTGCTTCAGAGCTGGGAATTCTGATCTGGCGTCAGTCCCATTTCCATTCCCTGTCCCTTGCTATTTTTTAAAATTCATGCATTACCATAATGGCGCAAAGTACTACAGAAATCTATACTGTGGCTTGCCTTTAACATGCAAGAAGTTTAGTCTGAGGGACTAGCTGAGAGACTCTTATTCATAGAAGTCATTGTCATCACAAAGACCTATCCTCCCTGCAGTGAATGGGATGGAGGAATTAGGATGCAGATATCTCTGCCTGTCACTCTCCAGAGGTCACTATTTTGGATTGATGAATTGTGAACCAGAGTATCTGCCTGTGTACAGTTTAAGACCTGATTTTTGTCTGTTCTTTCCTGTGACCTCTATTGTTATGCCCATATTGTTACTTCAGTACTGGAAATCAAAGGCAACCACAGACTAAAAATACTGTGAGCAAAAAAAAAAAAGAGCTTTAATAACTTGGTCTTACCTTTGCATTTCAAAGGATCTGTCGCATCATTCAGAGAGCCACATGTTTTTAAAGATAATGCCATCTATACTAGAGATGCTATTTTATTCATACCAAAAATTATTGATTCTTCAACTGAATTCAAGTGGAAATATAAGTGAACTAGTTACTCTCCATTCCAGTAATGCGCCGTAGAATCCTCCAGTTCTAGGTCACTTGATTTTATATATATATATATATATATATATAAAAATATATATGTGCATGTATATACCTAAAAGTGTACAGCAAAGCCTAGAAATGACAGAGAAGCATTACTACCCGCGTGTTCAGTGCCCAGTGTGAAATGAGTTGGCTGCTTTCCTCTGTGCTTGATAGAGACCTGTTCCCATCACAGATCTGTCATCACAAGTGTCATGAACTGACAGCATCTCTGCAGAGAGGCTCGTGGGTCGAGGAGAAGAAACGCTGGAGCCTCTTGCTTCTCTTAGATGTTCCTCTGGTTTGAATGACTCACACAGGGGATATGAAGCTGGGATCCGTCCTGGAAATGCGCAAGTGAAGATCTTCATCGCAGACCCTGAGGCAGCTGGAGCAGCTTTCTGGTCAGGTATGTCCAGATTTCTCATGCCGAGGTATCCGAAAGATTTCCTTTGCTAACCACTTTCTAGGGCATCTCTTTCTCTGAGTGCTCAGGACTTTTCTCAGATTTACTCACAGGTCTTTGTGCTCATAGAGAAAGTGTCATTGTTTCGCAAAGGTTTCCTGGATGTGAATGTACATTTTAATGAGATCTTATTTATAGGAGGATGAAATAAAAGCAATATTCTGTCATTTCTAGTTCCATACTGCACCTTTTTTGGGAAGTATGAAAAGAAAGTAAACCTGTCAAAACCATTTAAAACTAAAAGATTCTACTTTTAGCTTCTTCCGATGTTCCAAGCTGCTCCTGGGAACTTCGAGGATCTTATATCCAAGATTTTAAGAACTTTGATCAGCACAACAGTTTGAATAATTGTGAGTGGCAGACAAAATTATTTAAACTATTGCACTGTGTAGCCCCACCTCCCCTTTAATGGTTCAGGGAAGAATATATATATCATATTAGCATAATTTTAATTTACTGTCTTATATACAATGCAAATCAATAAGGCTAAACTTTAAGTAGAATTCATTTAGTTTTAAATGCAGGGCAAGGATTCTTACCAAGGGTGAGGGANACTTGGTCTTACCTTTGCATTTCAAAGGATCTGTCGCATCATTCAGAGAGCCACATGTTTTTAAAGATAATGCCATCTATACTAGAGATGCTATTTTATTCATACCAAAAATTATTGATTCTTCAACTGAATTCAAGTGGAAATATAAGTGAACTAGTTACTCTCCATTCCAGTAATGCGCCGTAGAATCCTCCAGTTCTAGGTCACTTGATTTTATATATATATATATATATATATATAAAAATATATATGTGCATGTATATACCTAAAAGTGTACAGCAAAGCCTAGAAATGACAGAGAAGCATTACTACCCGCGTGTTCAGTGCCNATAAACAAATCAACATAAATCTACAAGTAATTTGAATTCATCGATGAAGATAGAGCACAGTCCTTTGAAGTGTCTGCTTTAGGGGTCTGGCTGATGCAGTTTTAGGAATTCCACACTGCTTGTTCTCTACCTTCCTGTTTTCTCAAATGTTTTGTGACCCTCAAATTCTTTCCTAGAAACCCTTATTTAAACACATTTTGAGGCCAACACTTTAACAATGCCAGTGAACATTAATTGAGGATGTGAATTTCCCAAATACTTTCCATCCGAGACCAAGATCTAGCTTCTGCTTTAAGGCTGACTGATATCTTAACTCACCAGTGGACGATCCATTTACTTCCCAACAGCAGTTATCACAACTATGGGTGTCAGCAGCCAACACCATATCAACATCTCAGAAGCCTGTAGCCTTCAACACTCAAACCACCCCTGTAAAATGCTGCTCCGCTGTACACAAAAGCCCTCCTCAGAGCCTTGTTTTCTGGCAAGTCTGGGAAAATAAACAGGCTTTGAAGTATGCCCTGAAAGTCTTTCCAAACTGTAAGTCAACTGCGACTTTCTACAAGATGACAAGAGTTTAACATGATTCCCATGTTTATATATATATATTTTAAGTCAGAGTTCTTTATTTATCATAGGATTTGAGAAACAAAAGTCTCCTGCCTTTGATTGTGTGGGAGAAAACATTTTACAGATGCCTCTGTAGAGTTCTAAGGGTTGTTTAAAGTCATCTGCTTTTTTAAAGATGGAAGTTCAAGGGAAATAATTTCAAAGAACCTCAGAGGAGAGAAACCGAAGTTGGCATATCTTCTCGTTTGTATGTTCTTTAGCTCTTATTTAAAAGAAGAAAAAGTCTTGTTGTTTTGCATAGACAGAACTGAGATAGAAATTGCCAAAATTTAAATCAGGTCCAGAGGAATGAAGACTTGTTCTCTCACGTGCTGAAATCAATGGGGCATTGCCTTTGCTTCATTTCAGAACTGGACCTGGATGTACATAAAGCAAATGGAATTGTAAGCAGAGGTTAAAGGCAGAATGTAATGGTTAAACCTCTTAAACCTCATCAACTCTCTATTAAAGATGCTATTCAAGGCAAGGCATTTGAATAAAATCTCTTTAAGAAACTTCAGCAAGACTAAAGCATTTACGAAAAATGGTGGAAAAGTGTTCCTTTGTTCCTTTTCTTACCGTTTTTAACTATACATTACCATCTGTGTTCAAAGTACCATTCTGTCATTATTAGCCTTTTTTTTCCGAAGGTCATGGGAGTGCCTAATAACATCTAGGAGATTTTCTAGAATTGGAGGATAATTTCTGGTTGCAACTACCTTTCTTGATGTACAAATAAGGTTTCTGGAGCAAAAGAAGTCAGAAAGAGCATTCTGCAATGCCCTTCGCCAGGAATCACTCGGCCTTTGAAACAGGCACTTTGTCTGGGAGTCTGCTGCTTCTCCCCAGGGCTCCATTTAGAAACAAATACTGCAAAAAAGCTACACCTTTATTGAAAAATGTTTATTTTATTCATCCACTGAAAAACATAACCTGCAACAACAGCAAGAGACTTTATACACAGTCTGCAAGAGGTCTCTTTGGTCATTTCTGCTTAGAACACCATCTTAAATTATTATATCATATTGAACTCACAAAAATAAGAAAAAGCTTTAATTAATTAAAATAAATAGATTGATAGCCTTTCATTTACCGTGGGCATGCTTGCACTTCCCTGATCTGTAGCACCTCCTGAACTGTTCACAACAATATGACACAATAATTTCAAACAGGATGAAGTGATTATATTATCTAATTTAGAATACAGTTGCATCATGGGAAAGCAGATTATCCGACAAAATGGTGTGTCAGCTTTATTCAGGAGAAAAGAGAATTGTATAGATTATTTTTCCTTCAGATCTAATATCTGCTGTTCAAAGTAAGTGACTGTATTTTCTGCTTGGTCATAGTTAATTTTCTTCCTTTTTTTGACATATTTTCCTGATTTTCATAGAAATACCCTGTGTTATTATATCAGCTATAAATTCAAGTTCTGCTTTAAGATAGGCTCTCAATTTCATTTATTTGTGTCTTCATCTAGCTCCATTTTTTCCCCAACGTATTTAGGGCCCAATGACTTAAGAATCTTCTCCAGAATGCTTAAATGAAAGCATTTGACAGCTCATTTTAGTCATCTTCAATATAATCTTCTCCAGCCTGCACATAAGATCTGTGCCTCTCCATACCTCTTGTCTAACAGCCTGGATCAAGCCAGACCCTCTCTCGATTTAAGTTATTGAAAGGCAACAGTGGTATGTACTGTCTTTGACAAACATGCAGTAATTTATTATTATGAACAAAATAGCAATTTAAGAATGGTAAGTTTCCAACGATCTTCCTTAATTAGTTTACTGAGTTGTATCAGCAGACCAATATCCCAAAAGCATGTTTTTGCTTAGTGTTCTCAGTGCTTACTCTCTTTCTGACTCTCGTACTTACCATCTTGCCCTCTTGCATTTGATGTTTGATCAATATTACCAGAAACCTGATCTGGGTGCCATTGAAATGACTGCAAAACTTTCTTTGTTTTGACTGGAAACTTGACCAGGCTCAGATTTTTGTCTGTTAATTAGCAAGAGGTTTTAAAGATGAGTCTCATTATATCTGGCTTCATTTGATCTGCATAGTGACCTTTTCTGGTGCACACATGGCCGTGTTTCAGAGACTTACCAGTGCCAAGGAGAGCCCTTTCCACGGGGGCAAAAGGAGCAAAGCAGCGGAAGAATAAAACAGCCAGCTCTGAAGATGTCCCAAGAAGAACAAAGAATACAACTAATTAGATTACTTTATGGCAGTGTTTAATCTTTTCACTTTAATTGAGATCTGTTTTCCATCTCCTTTCCCTGGTGGTTTCTCTGAGCTATACAACATCAGTGTATTCTTTGTAGATGTTGTTCCCAAGACTGAATAAAACCCTTGTGAAAATGCCTAACCATCAGACTTTGCTAATCCACTTTTGCAGATTAATGTCTAAACTGAACTGTAGTATCTGTCCAGCAAGAGTACCTAGCATTCTTTCTGCTGTTTTCAGTACACCTTCATATAATCACTGGTCCCAACGGAAGGATTAGTCTGTCATTTCTTAAGATAAATTCATCTTCTTTAAATCCCTTTTCAATAAATCTTGGAAATTAAGACAAATTTTATAAATAAGGGATTTAATCAACAATGTAGTTTTAGTGTTCATTTCTTTTAGGTCTCTATGCTTTCTAAAGTCTGTGGAGATTATTCAGTTGCTCTTGCAATCTTTTCATCTCACCTATATGAAATATTTAAACTTTGAACATTTAATAATGATGACTAAGATCAAGATTGGAGCTTACAGCAACTTAAGGAAAATTCTTGTTTCAGCTGGTGACGGCCTGAGAGCATTAAAGTAAAAAAATCAACATTCTTCTGTTTACATTTAAGATGATATTGTTGCTGTCCCTTTTGCATTGAAATGTATCTTTTTTTAATGTGCCTATCATATGTCAGACTTGCTGACTAAAAGATCTGTGTTTTGCCTGGTCAATTTTCCTATAAAACATTGTTCTTTACATCGTTTTTTTCTGGGACCTGGGTTAGGAGTGACCTCAGGTCTTTTGGCTCCTTAGTTGAGTAGAGGATAGAAGCTGTGTCCTGTCTGCAAGCCCCACACAGGCTTCCCCAATGAAATTATTAAAAAGACTACTTACTGAATGTGAGGAAGAGTTGGACAACAGCGATCAGAGGAAGAACTGAAGTATCTATCACAAGCGCTTCTCAAATCCTAACCTTTTAAACATATTTTAATGTGCCAAAATCTAAAACCTTTCTAGGGCCACCATTATTCCTTTTTAGTTTTGCCACTTTCTCTCTGAGACAATTTTGAACTGCCATAAGACAGATATATGCATAACTATAAGAAGTGGTAATTCTCTCCTTGTGATTCTTGCATTCAGATATATCGTAGTGGGTGCTAATAGCATACACATTAGTTATAGGATGTTCATTCAAGGTGCACACTTTTCCAAATTACATATGCAATTTGAGGATTTCATTTGTTTGCTTTCCACAATACTCCATACTGAGGATAACACACCCAATCACCACCAGATGTTTCTGCCTCTTAGAAAGCATTTTAAGTCATTAACAGTTTTAATTTTTGCCATTTTTGACTAAGTACATATTTTTGTATGGATTTATAAGTTAAAGCATGATTTCTATTTCTTTACTCAAAAATTTGTCCAAGTTATTGATCAAATTCCATTTCATTTTGTTTCCATCCATGCTTTGAGTTAGTTTCTCAACTTAATTACCCTTTACACATGTGTTTATTTATTATTTTCATTTTTTTTTCATTAACGAGCACATCATCATTAAAACACCTACATAAGCAAAACTGCAACAAAAGAGCTCAGTGATTTGAGGAAGATGGTCTCCTCTTTACTCATCTCCCACACACTCCCATTCCTAATTCCCGTGTTGCCCTATTCTTCAGTTGTCTTTAGAGGGATGAAGATCTTTTAGAGATTGGAATCCCAACCCTTTCATACTGCTCATGCAGTGAATAGTCAGCCATTGTTCCTCCTGCCCATGGGGGAGCAAAACTGGTGCAGGGGTTGGAAGAAAGTGGTGGAAGAAAGCGACATCTCTGATGGTCCCGACAGTACCCTGAGCCTATGATGTTGGTAGTGCCTGGGCCAACATAGATGGCAGTACGACACCTGCATTTCTGAAAACCCAGTTCTAAGTGGATTGTGAAAGAGCCCAGCAAATTCTATTTCAGATCTGAGAATATAACCGAGGTCCTCAAAATCCCCTCAAAATCTCTCTTAAGCCGGTCCATGGACTTGGTAGTGTTAGGTTAATGGTTGGACTCGATAATCTTAAGGATCTTCTACAGCCTAAATGATTCTGTGATTCTATGTCCCTAATCCGAAATGGACTAATGGTTGTGCCTAACATGAATGGGTTTCATCTCATTTCTTTTGCCTCCTCTCTTTCCGCTCTTCCTTTCTCCTCTTGTCTTGTTTTGCTCATTCTAGTTCTTCATGAAATGCCTGAAAACAGATCATTATGCCATGATAAGGCTCCTCTGTTTCTCTTTTTTATCACCTCAAAACTTTTTAAAGGTAAGACATATGCAGGTACTGACGGTTGTTCCTTTAGAAGAAGCCTTCATTATTACAGCTCTGAGGCAGAAACACATTGTAGAGTTTACATGTAGTTTTAGTTTCTTGTTTGTTCTGCTTCATTTCATATTGTGAATGTAAAAATAGCAAATGCCTTCATTTTGTTTACGCTATTTTCATCACTAAGTAGGGCATAGCTTCATTTTATATCTTATTCAACATTTTACTGTTTGATCTTTTTTGGTCGATAACAAAAGTAATTTCGGTGACAATGTATCTGTTCCTTACTGTATGCTACTTAATAATAGTCATTACGTGGCTTTACTGCAGTTGCCTCAGAAAATGTGCAATGGCCAACCTACACGTCAGAACACCACCACCAAAATGCGGTAATGGGAACATCCTGGAAGGCATTCCTTGTTCTGGTGTGGTCCTTGTCCTCCCTCTGCTCAAAGGAGCACAGGAAAAAAAAGACCAAAAAAATGTCTAAAAGTTTCCTTTTTTTCTTTTTTTGGTAAACTTTGTTTCTCCCTGCCTGGCAGGAGGGAGAAACGGCTAATGTCTCCCTGCTGAAAGCATTAACTGATTGCATTGTTGCTTGAGCACAGCAGCTGTCCTTATACATTTAGACTCCCAGTGACAACAAAATTAAGGCAGCCTCCCCTTCTGTCAGGCAATAAAATGATTTTCTCAACTTCTTTATTTCTTCTGAGAACTTCTTAGTGCCTGCCTTTCTATGACTGCAGAGAGATGCTACATTTGGACTGATCATAATGAAGGGGACCTTTTGCTCGGTGTTTGCTAGAAAGGCAAAAGGAAAAACAAAAAATTATCCAGATTCCAGTGTGCCCTGAGGACTGACTTCCCCCACTTTTCCATTTGCTTTAAGTTTGTTGATGTGAGTGGGTGTTTAATCTCATTTACGCCACCAGTGCTATGCTTGGTAATTGCCCATTGCTTTCTGGTATCTGATTAAACGGATCTTGCTATGACACCCATGGCAGAGCACAATTCCCTGGCAAGGAGGTAGGAGGGTGCTCCTGCATGGTCTTAACTATTTAATTTTTGAGTCTGGAAGGGTCCTAAAGCATTCTGCTAGAAGCTAAATCAGTATCCACCCATTTCTGGCAAGCTTTCTGTGTGCCACTGTCTTCAACGTACCTTGGCAGGCTAAGGGCTCCCAGTTGAAGAGTTGGAGCTAAATGCCATCTGCTCTTGCTGTCCTACAGTGCTGCATAACTTGACGGGGGTAACCAGGCCTTTGGATGTCCTGCAATGACTGCGCTGGTCTTCTGCTACTGCTCTAGGCTCTGTCAAAATGGATCTAATCAGGCAATTTGGGATTTTCTGTTCAGGTCTACAAGAGGCACCTCCCCACTGGCTGCAGTGCCAGTGGTGTGAGGGAGGCAGACCAGGACGCAGCACGTGGGGAGCAAGACCGGCTGGGCTCAGGCTCATAAGGCAGCTCAACCAGCCCCATGGTGCTTTTCAATGATTTTATACCTATGTTTTTCAAGCCCAAGGGCTCACTCTTCTGACTCATCCAAAGATTTGGGCAATTTTTTTTCCTTTTGCCCTTTGTACTAGACAATAATGTGACAATGAGGTCGTCTTCAAAAGATTTGTAAAAACCCCACATAGTTTCCCCTGCCAGGATCTTAGGATGACATGGAAGCATAACTTGCTAAGAAAAATAATTTTAAACTCAGTCCTTTCCTCTTTCAATGACCTACTTTGGATACCTCTCTTTAAGCAGACATCCTACCTGCAATAAAAGAGCAATAGGAATTGAAGGTATATCACTGCTGCTGAATAGCTGAAGTGTATTTCTACTGTGAATATATAGCTGAATTCTCAGCTTCTGATTTTATATGTATTTAAATTTAAATATGTATTGTTTTTAATGGAACAATAACTCTTCAATCTTTTAATAACTTGTTTTGTCCAGTTCTGATTGTGTCTCCACTTGCAGTTGCTAGTTCCAGCTTGATAGTCTAAGAGCACTGACTCTACTATAACTTACAGATTACAGGGGAAAAAACCCACAGTACTAGGCTAAATCATCCAAATTTGCCACAGCAGGATCCTTCACCTATTTTCTGAAACATTTAGTTTCATTTTTTCCTCTCGATCTGACCCTTGCAGCACAGTATTGGTAATTAGCCCCCTGCTTCTTCTGTAGCTACTAAAAACTGGGGAAAAATAAATGTTTCCATTTTAAACCATTATTGCAAAGGCACAGCCGTGGAACACTGGAGACTCACTCATGATGTAAGGGCAATTTTCATAAAATGACACTCAGGCATTTGGGTTTTAGCCTTCAGAATTAAGAACAGTATATTTTCTTTTCTTTTCTTTTTTTTTTTAAGGAAAACTCGAGGCAGTGCTATTTCTGTGGTTTCGGAGTATGAATTTCGCTGTTGAAATCTCAGCTTGAGATGCTATCGTCCTAGAATCCCTTGTAGAAAACCCTCCAATTTGAGATAATAAAAATTAGTATTAATGTAAGCAAAGTCTAAGTCTTTGGGAATGTTATTTCCTCTCCAGTTGTACCCAAAGGAAATGATGTCTATATGGAAGGACGGTCAAGCGATGAACTTTCTAAAAAAAATGCTTATTGCAGGAGATCTGCAAAATTATTTACCAACACACATAGGCCTAACAGTACTTGAGAACTCTTCGTAGCAGCTCCCTCGACAAAATGTCCTGCCAATTACTGCATCTATGCCACTCAAATCAAACTTAAAGTTTAAAGAATCCAGGAATAAGTTAGATGAGCTGCTGCGTGGTTGTTCAGTTCTGAACTTTCTGCAGACAGGTACAATTAAGCAGATATTTCATTAAACCGGTAAATATCAAAACCAGGCAAGAATTTACCAAAACCTCTAAGGACGTATTGCACTTGCTAGCTATGAATCTGCTACTCTGCTTTTTGTTCAATCTATGGATTTGAATTTAAATCCTATTTTCCTCTTTCTACCAGGGACATATTAGAACAGATATTATCGACTGACAACCTAATCCTACAATGACACCGTGTCCAACTCACCCAATTATCTTATGAAATTTGATGGTTTTCTTTAAGCTTCAGCTGCTTGTATCAACCAGTTGTATAAGGAGTCAGGTCTTTCATTCATTCAAGAAGTGTATTTCTGACACGCAGGATTGAGGGCTTGGGTACACACTGAAGGCTGAAAAAACCCCACATACAGAAATGTTAAAATTATTGCCTGGTTTGGGTAGCAACTGTGATTTTTTAAATGCATTCACCCAGAAATAACCGGGTGCACTCGGTGAAGGCACTGATGCTCGGTGCATGGAGCTGCAGAAGAGGGTAGTAGAGATGAGGAAGTGCAGCACACCCCACCCCACGGACAGCCGACGGTATGGAGTGATTTTCAGAGGAGACTGAAACAGCTACCAGAGAATCATGAAGGATCTTACAGTGCCCACTGGCTTAGTTTGAAGACTCTGGCTCCCTGATTCTCCCCCATCTCTCTCTTCTGCTCTTCTTGTGATTCTCAGAGGTTAATCCAGAAATAACGTTGCTTTTTTGTGTATTCTTTTCCTATAAAGGTTTTATCTAATCCACTGTTGACTTGATGCCATTCCGTTTCAAAAATTCTACTCAACTTTGACTTTTCTTGTAGCACAAAGGCAACCTGAGAGCCCTTAAAGACATCATTAAAATTCTCATTTCCATGTCTTTCAAAGCCCCTGGAAATACATAGTGTATTACACGCCATCGTTGTAAATAGCATTTCTCTTAATGCAATAATCTCGGTCTAATCTTCCAGTGGTGTGAATATGCTAAAAGGAAGGCTTAAAGAGATAGATGCTAAATAAATTAAAATGAGCTAAGGGAAGATGCTTTATAACCCTAGAAATATTGCAAGCATTATTTAAAGTAGTTAATATTTTTACAGCCTTGTGAATGCTAATCTCTGGGAAATCTCAGGTAGCAAATATAGTTTTAATTCTAAATTTTAGTTATCACAATCTGGAACTGTAAATTAATTTCAACACTATAAAAAGTAATAGAGACGTTTATTTTCTTAAACAATCTGGCTTATTCAGCTGCAGACTAAATCTGAATTAATGGTCCTGGTATGCTGAATACAAAATTAGTAATAATGTGAAATGCATATAATGATAATATCTGCTGGAAGACTTATAATGCTGGGGTCCAACTTTTTCTCATTAATATACTCCATTACTATTAAAAAAATGATACTCAGCTTTCTGTCTGGCACTTGAGTGCTTTTCTGGTGACTCCTTTATAAAAAATTACACCTTTGGCAGTATCAGTGTAGCCTAAGTGTACTTCACTCTTCTGGGAATGCATTAAACGCAGAATTATGGTGCCTGTTGTATTTTTGTAATCAAGAATCAGACTAAGGTAAAACCTTGGAAAAGTCACCAGATGTGACATCCCAACTTCAGTCTGGATAGATGAAAGGAGTTGCTAAGCCCTTCTTTTATTCATAAAAAATGGAAACGATAGGGATCAACAAATAAAACCCAATGCTGTTCAATGAAAACACCCTGCTGTTCAAGAGCTATGGGCACTGCCCTGTCCCAGCAGAGAAGTTTCTTCGATTGTAGGTTAAGGACTTGTATGGTTCTGCATGTATGTTTGCAGAAGTGCCCAGGCAAGAGACAAGAAGCAGTCCAGAGGAGTGCATGAGGGGACTGAAAATACGATCAAGAAAGTAAATGAAGAGAATCAGAGGCTATGGGAGATACATGTGGAGCTGTGAGAAAAAGCGGCTTCCAGTGTTTGGTCCTGTTGTGCGTCAGAAACCAGCCAGAAAACTTTTTAGTGTTTGTTTTGGGTTTTTTTCCCCCCCCATAAGTGATAGGGTATTTCCAAAGAGATACATTGCTTGGTTTCTCTCTTTAACAGAAGCATCCCACAAGACCTACGGTCCCTTGACTCACTCGGACCAAGTTCATTAACAAAGGAGTTTTCCTGCAATAGCCGGATGATAATGGAGTTCGTTTAAACATAGCTCTGAACAACTGCATTCAACAGAAGTGTCCAGGCGCAGAGGGGTGGTGTTGGCCCTGTGCAAACCTGGGGGAGGAGGTGGGGTTGGTAGCCCACTTGCTCGCACCAAGCCCCCACGGCGAGCTCGGGCCAGCCGTGCCTCCGCCAGGCCCTTCGTGCTCAAAGGTTATTTGAAAGCCCTTACAAACGGGAGGTGAATCACTCTGTACTTGTGGCATTAAACAAAAGTCAAAGTAAATAGCAAAGCAAGGACAAACTTATTCTCCGGCATTAAAGCTGAACATCTCTAACATGAGAGCCTGCAGAGAAATCTGTCCCATCCCTGTGGACGCCCAAGAGCTGTGCTCCTCCCCGAGCCGGGCCCCTGCCGGAGGGCGATGTCGGAGAGCTGTTGGTGCTTGGTTTTGTATTTTGTGAATACGGTGAGAGGGGATGGAAGCTGCGCTGGGCACCTGCCGATACGTTTGCTCTGGGAGCAGCTGATGCCCCGGACCAGGGAGGGCGCCGGGGGAGGCTGAGCTGGGCTGGAGGAGAGGGCATCAAGCCTGGGGTGGCGTGGCAGCGTCTTCTGCCGAGAACATAGCCGCCTCCGGACATTTTGGTACCTCAGGGTGTTTCCGTGGGGAAAGTAAAAAGTTTTGTGCTCGCCAGCATTTATTTTGTCTTCTTTACTTCGGGCTAACAAGCCTGAGTCGGGAAACCATGCAGAGAAAATCAGTATGCTTTCCAAATAGTGCAAGATCAATTTAAATCTACAAAGTTACAGTGGGCTATATAAAGATTTATTAATCAAAACATTTGCAAAATATTGACTGTGCGCGTACGCTGTTAGGCCTGAGAGATCATCTGCGAAGTGAAGCTTGAATTAATCACTTCTTCTCGTGCATTAATCTTTGCAGAATAAAAAGAAAAAAAAGATATGTAGGAGATATTTGTGGATATTTTTCTAACCGTGTTTTGGTAATTTCATTCTCTAATTTAAAATTATTTCCACTCAACAGTTGTCGTGTAGAGGGTAGAAGCAAAAACTCAGGGGAAGCAGCCAAAGTGCGGCTCACAGAACAAATGTTGTTTTGGAGCGGGGCTGGCTGCCGTCTCCTTCCCCCCCCGCCCGAGGGGACAAGCCCAACACGTGAAGCTCCCGCAGGGTCTAAGCACAACTGCAGAATAACACCGAGAGCGTTTTGTTGCCTCTTTGGACTGCAACTGCTCTACTGAACACAGATCTAGGAAAATCTGGTTAGGAGGATTTGGCAGTGCCTGTTGCCTGCAAAAATAGAGTTGTATCACAAGAATAAAGCGGAAGAAAATGTGTCACTGATTGAAAAAAAACCCCATATTTTAGTATCCAACCAAAGAAATGTTCCCGTTTTTCTTTTGAAAATTATGTTGTATTTCAAAAGTCTGTCTTGCATTATCTAAATGCAAAATATTTTGTTAAAGCAGTAAGTAAATGCTAAAACATGAAAACACTCTTTGCTAAGAATTTCTAGGGTTTGTTCCCAATCAGAAACAAAGAAAAAGAAAAAAAAGAGAGGACTGGAAAGCACTAAAACCCCCTTTCTTCACAGCCCCATTGGGCAGCTACATTTTTGACAGCTCTTTAATAACATGAAGGCACCCACATTTCTGTCTGAGAACCTCTGTAAACTACTTGTAGTTCTTTGCTTACCGGCAAATTGCTTTAATGAAGATTTTCCCCCGGAAAATATGCGGATGTTTTAGTGTACTTAGACCTCAAAAGAAATGTCATAAAACTCAAGTAGCTCTGATAAAGCAGCATAAGATGTCTTTCCCAAGCTGAAATTTGCCATCCTCAGAGGGCAGATGTCTTTCTGCCAGTGCCGGCTTGGCTGGGAGAGGCTCACGGATAAGCAGGCAGCCTCCTGGCCACCATGAATGATGAAGAAAGCCTTATTAAACACTGGATATTGTACTGATTAAAAACTGATGGCATAGCTTGGCCTGCGCTCTTTAATTTTATTAAATGCCCAGGGATGTACCAGCGCAGCCCAGAGTGCTTATGAATCAATAAACCCTGGCAGGCTTATTTTACTGAAAGTTGTGAACTCCCACAAAGTGACTGTACTATAGTTGATGGCTTCAATTTAAAAAAAAAAAAAAATCAATTTGTAGGGCTGGTGTGATGGTAAGCAATGGCTATGATTTTATTTCATACGTGCCTTTTAGTGGTTTTATGAAGGTGTTTTATAAACAAAGTTTTAAAGTGCAAGGTATGTTATTATTTTATTTCCTCAGAACAACGAATAAGGGAGAGAGCCCGCGAGGTATTTATAGCAGGATGTATTTATAGAAGTAATCTTCCAGCGACTGGGGGGGTAATGGGAGAGGCACACACATCCCCTAATGCAGAGAAATGATTGGGAGCTCATATTTATAAATGTAGTGCCATAGCTAAATTAGACAAATTATTGTAGGCCCTGGATACCAATGTCTGCTGCTATACACTGCCTACTACTGCAGAATCACTCTTTTGATTTTCCTTCTCAGGGAGAGAGGGAAAATAAAAAATGTATTAATCTTTTCATTACACAGCTCTCTATTTTCTGCTCCTTTTATATATATATATATATTTTGTGTGTGTGTGTGTGTGTATGTGCATATATAAAAAAGCTCACTATGTATACATATAAAAAAGCTCACTTAGTTGCTAACTTTTATTTTTAATTTTATTTTTGCTAAGTGGGCTCAGCGCCTCCATGCGTGCCAAGGGTGGATGTGTGCAGCTGCAGGAGCCGCTCGTGCCCCCCACGCTGCACCTACCACCGGGTACCGCTGGGGCAGCCCAGCCTGCAGCCATTTTGGAGCTCTCCTTTCATTCTTTGGAGATAGACAGCCATCCTGGGGAAAAGAGTGAAACCTGACGTACATCCGTGAAACCAAACTAGTCTCTGCATTAAATCCATTACTTAATGGAATGAACTTCATCTTTTGCCAACCAATAGAATAGGGACACAATACGGTATCTCTCTTCTAACAGATAACTGCGATAGATATGGGGAGAGAGGGGTGTGCATATTAAACAGGAGCAAGAGGATTATTTTATGGTTTAGACGTTAGGAGAATTTTTCAAAATCTTTCTATGACTCAATAGCCTGGGAGAATTTCTCTGTTAGTATCTCTGAAGCGAAACAGTGTAGGTGTTTATAGATGTTCTCTATAGAAGCTATTTCTCAATCTACAATAATTTTACTTTACGTATTTCACTAGCTAAGGCATATAGACAAATATATAAAAAATACATATATAAAAATAAATATAGCAATACAGACTTGTAAACCTCACGCAGAACAGATTACGTGAAGTAAGAGTAAAAATGTCCCATCCTCTAGACAATTCTGAAATTTCTTATCATTGTAAATGAGAATGAAACCTGGAACGGGGAAAAAAATTGTTCTGAACTATTAGAAAGTCCTCTTTACTTGCAGTAATGCTGGAGAAATGTTGTAACTTTCTAATGTAACATAAACCAGCGTGTGTCTGTGCTTGTGCACATCTGTATGAGCTGGAGTGGGAGAGGGTGTGGTGAACCAGATACATCACTCATTATAAACCTAACAAAACTGCTAAACAAAATGTTTATATGAAGAAAAACCGTGTGTGCATCATAAGAAAAAAAAAAGTCAGAGAATCAGAGACATCGAAAAAAAATACTTCGTTTAATTCTGAGTCACTGGAAAATATATCTCCTGAAAACATCAAAAATCAGCATGTTCCTGTTAATGTTTCGCTCTGAAGAAATGGTGTCTTCTGACGGGAAGCTGTTTCACAAAATATTTTCCAACCAGCTTTAGCACAAATACTGCCAATTGTCATTGTGTGGGAAAGTGAAGAATATCTTTTATTTTAGCTTCAACTCCAGCAGGGTGCAGGAAAGTGGTCTCTGTAATAGAAGTCTTTGAGTCAGAGGAGCATGGTGAGGAACATTGCCGTTAATGGGACAATAGCCCTGATGCTCCTCTGCCCCGCTCCTGACCTTGAGTAAGCAGAAGTGTTGTTATGAAACCCCACTCAGTAAAATGGTGTTTCTTCAGACAAGCTCATCAAAATAAATAATGATTGAACTGCCAAATTTCTGGATGCTCAGAGCTGATAATTTCTTTCCCATTTTATTTTATTTTAAAACAAGCAGGAAAAACTGCCAGCTAGGGCAGAAGCTTTCTGCAGCTGCCCACCTTACTTTTTTCCTCTTTTCCTAGGGCTTTGACAACTGCTCTGTCCCACTGATGCTTCTGTATGTTTGCTGTAATTTAGCTATATTGGCATACCATTATTTGAAGTAGCTTTCGGCTTCGAGGGTTCATTTAAAATCAAAGAGGAACCAGCTTCGGCACTATTTGGTGGCTGGTGGGAGGGGAGAGGGGCTGACAGAAGTCATACTCTGTCTTTCACTGCGGAGTTTGAGACCAAGTTTTCTCTTTTTCTTTCCTTATTTATTTCCATATTTCTTCATCTGGCCTTTCATGGGCCTTTTTTCCCCCTGCTCTTCTATGGCTCCTCTGAGCCGTGCAAGATTCTTCAGGAGCATTAATTCCGTTTGAAATTTGTCATCGTAAAAGAAGCATTGAACCCTCAGTAGAGGGGAAGAAAACTTGCAGCATTTGATGTATGGGTTTGCTTTCTTTGTTCGTCTGTTTTAAATTTTTTTAGAAATTCTGCAGGATAGATTTGAAGCCTGAGTTGACAGAGACCCTCAAAATAGAGAGAATTTACCCATGAGAGTATCTGCCTTTGAAGTTCATTCAGTTTTCCAAGCTTCCAATTAAATAGAGAAGTTGAAGGAAGCCACCATACTTTGCATGGGTGGTGGGATGGACCTGGTGTCAGGACCCAGGTACTCGTTCGAAGGTGGACTTTCCTCAGCCAGGGTGGTCTGAGAGAACAGCTCCACCAGGAGAACAGCTGAGCAGCTGATGCAGTGTAACCAGTCAAAAGTTTGGGGGGCACAGGATCCCTCTTTACCTCAGTTTGGGAAAACTGCAGAACAGTCATGATAAACAGCAGTTATATCTGCTTTATGGCACCGTAACGCAACGCCTGTATGCCAGAGCCGGCTGGCAGAGGTGTTGGGAATAGCTCTAACCTTCTTTACTGCAGAGAGTGCGTTTCCTAATACAGCAGGAAAAAGAGCAACATTTCATCCTCTTGGGGGGACCTTGGGACGCGTCAAGCCTTTCCGCCTTAGGAGCCTGCCTGAAGCTTCCCATCTCTTGCTGGATGAAGGAGACAGAGATGCCAGCATTAGAAACAGCAACGAGCTCTAAAAAATGCCTTCACCAGTTGAAGCTGGCAGAATGAACAGCAGTTCAAACCTCCTCTTCAAATACCTGCCTGTCTTTTTGCCATCCAAGCCTTCCAGCTTGTTACCTCGCTAAGATTGTGGGCTGGATTTAACCCAACCAGGGTAATATCGTAGGGGTTAAGCCTTGTAACTTCTTTCCTTTGCTCTGCACCAGCGTTTGTCTCTTACTTTTCTCTGCTAGAAGCAGGAATACAAAAAAGTACTTCTAGCTCAGCCAGTGGATGATTTTTATCAGCTCATTTTAGTCAATAAAGAAAGAAGTCAATCACTCCTGGAAAATAGCACTTTCCAGTACTGTATATACCTGGCCAGTACAATCGCAGAATAAATCGATAACCACATTAATCAATACGATGTAAACTGCTGATCTCTGTGGATAAATTGTACCAGTATAAGGCGGCTTTCAAATAAATTCTAAACCCACTCAAACTGCATGGGCTTTAAATCTACTAAGGGCAGTGGGACATGTGAAAGGTTTGTGCTGTTTCTCTTTAAAATCTCTGGGATAGCAGGGCTGCAGGATAATGTAATTAAATCATGCTAGCAGCGCTCACACACTCTCGCACACAAAGTCTACTTCAATGTGAGCCCCAGAAAAGATCCCTTAACTCAAATCTGCCAGCACCAGGGCATTTCTGGCACCGTGCGATGCCTCAGGAGAAAAGGCCAGGCTGAATAGGATGGGGTGGATGGAGAAGGCTGAGCTGCAATCTGGTTATTTTACAGCCCCAACAGCTGTAGGAGGCTTTGCTCCTCTAGGCACCTCCATTTTTCAGAAAACTCTGAACCTAAGCATCTTGGGTTTTTTTTTTATTTTACAGATTGCCATAATAGCAGTCCCATGCCATTCCACTGGCAGAGACTACAGACACGTTGCTTGTAAGGGAAAAACTGGGTTATGCCCAGTGAAACTGGACTCGTGGCAGCAGCGTGGCTTGCAGCAGGTTGTCCCTCTGCTCCATCCGCACTGCCCTGTGTGCGTGGCTGGCGAGCAAGCAGAAGGAGGCAAACAGGACTATAATCTGTGGAAAATTTATGTTGGGCTTTTCACTGTGGGTCTGAATGCGCTGCGGAAAAGGAAATCGTTAGGAGGTGATGCTAGCCGTGAGGTTGTACATAGCATTAGTAGGAACGGAGAAGGGATGTGCACAGGTGGCGGGGATGGGCTGAAGGAGATTTCATGCTATAGCATAATACTTAATAGAGCTAAGCCGAGCAGGTTAGGGTCATACCAGCTGTTTCTGGCAGAGCAGAAGCCAGAGCCATGCGTGGCAGTGTCCAAGCCAGTGCCTTAATTAACCTAGCCCATCTCCTACACTGTCCATAAAAAGCTGCATTTACTCAAGTGCAAAAATTCTAGAGGCTTGAATGTATCTCGGGAAAAACTTGCATATTATAAGGGGTCTTCTAGTATGCTTTTTTGTTTCAGAATTATTCCAATTTGTTCTCTCAGGATGGGAAATATTTGTAGCCAGTTTTCAGTGCTGCGATATATTGGCATATATAGAATAGGTTAAATAAAGAAATGGTACATAACGGTATTCTTAATATGACATTTTAATTGCTACATCAGACATATTTTCAAGCACTAAGTGCTAGGAACTGATAAAAAGAAGTTCATATTAAAAAAAGCCTGAATGATTGAAGCCATTTAGAGACCTTTATTGCACCATGCTATCAAAATGTCCAACTGGCTTTTTCTACGTGGTAAATTTCTCCAAGAAAGATTTTATACAACTTATTTTAATAACACTGATTTTTTTTTCCCACTCATAGTTTTTGGATTAGATAATGGTCAGACAAGAGAAATGTCAAATCCTTACGTATGCTGTGAAGATGACCAGGGGTATTTTATGTATACTAAAGCTCTGCCACCTTGTTTAAATTTTTAGATAGACAGATATTTCTGAATGCGTCATTTGCCATTCTTTTACACTTTCAGCCCATAACAATCCTGCGAGTGGCAGCCCTCCATTAATTCACACTCGGCAGCAAGAGGCAGCATATAGACATTATCTCAGCTCAATGGTTGAGGTAGGCTGGACCGCTGCTCGGCATAAATAACGCACGGACTGCGAGGCCATGCGCGTTCCCACTCTACCCGTGCTTTGAAGAGCTCATCATCCTTGTAGCAATAGTTCAATAGTCCACTGCTGGTATTATCACACCTCAATCCCCGTTCACCCAAAGGCCGTGTTGTGGCTGCACCTGCACAGGCAGCTGAAACCTAATATTCATGAGCACTGAGATGCAGCAGCTCTCTGGCACCTCAAGGGTAACTGTGGGGGACAGTGCCTTGGAAATACCAGCGCCAGAGGGGGTCCAAGGTGTTCGTTTATGCAGAGTAGGACAAGTTCTGCCCCAGCTTTTGCCCAGGGAATGACATGTGCCCCCTGAAAAGACAGAAACCTGTGGAGGGGTGTAGGGAAGGAGGCAGGATCCCCAGACACGGGCCCACAGCAGCCCAGTGCATCCCAAAACCTCTCTGAGCAGAATCATTCTGTCTTCCACACAGGCTCTGCAAATCATTGGGGGAAATTCTCTGTGACTACAGTACAGTCGCATATTAATAAAATCTTTTTCCGCTTTTACAACATATTCATACGTGAGTGTGATTTAGAGCTCTGTGTCAAGTCATCACCAGGGCTGCATTCCAACGACCTGCAGAAAATACAGGGTATTTCTGCACTTCAGGATAATGTTGATTTAGGGGCTGGTACAATAGCACATGGGCTATTTTGTTTAGTTTCTTGGCATTCATATTCAAAAATTGCCCTATAAAGAAGGAAGAAGGCATTAAAAAAAGTTTAAATGCTCTTAAATCACAAAGAAACATTGTGTTTAGAGTGAACTGAAACGTTTGGATAGACTTAAAATTGCTTTTTTCATGGAGAAATATTTTGTTGAAGTGTTAAATTTAAAATGAAAATCTCTGACTGTGACTCTCTTTCATTTTTTGGTACTTTGCTTAGGTTATCAAAATAAAATAGGTATTACTCTTCTAGCTATTTGAAAACCTAGGCTGGTGTGTGATTTGATCTGGTGCCTGATTTGATCTGGTGCCTCTAAAATCTGGTAAGTGGGAGCCCAAGGTTCCCTGCCCTGGGCACCTTTAAGTGGGGTTTTTAATTCAGCTTCCTAGTTGAGAAAAATCAGGACCATTGCAGAGCTTTTTAGTCTACTTTTTCCATTGTTTTCATTTTGACTTCTGGTTTTAGGGGATTTATATTGTTCCTATTTTCAAACTTTTTCCTGCAACCGTGAGTGACAAAATCTTTTTTTTTTTTGACCCTTTTTTTCATTTAATGAAAGCTGCCAGTCATCTGAACTCTTTCTATTTCAGCATCAGGTGCTTTAATAACATTTTCACATAAAAAAAGAGAGCTGGACTTTCACTGCTTTGGGCAGCTCAGACATCAGTTCATCCTAGTGGAACACCAAAAAAGAACTGGGGAGCTGAAGAGAAGAAAATGAACCTGTACAAGTTAGAGGGCTATGCTGATTTAGGGAGGATGGTGGAGCTATCATTATATGTATATTTAAAGGTATTCTTCTTCAGACTCTTTAGAAGTTCTGCTGCCAAGGCAGAATAGTCACGTGGTAATCCATTTGTGCTCCAGCTCCAAGGAATTTCAGCAAGGAAAAGCTTTACTCATGTTAGTGGTCCTCCTAGGTTGTCCCTTACTTTAAAAAGGGCTGCCTCCATGGGAATGACAAAACAGGACTAATGTAGAAATTATTAAACACTGGGGACATAAAGAGCCTGATTTGGAAAAATATCTTCTACAGTGAGAAATGTACCTTGCAAGGAAAATCAGTAATGCATACAGAAATGAAAACAAATGTGAAGAAATGATTCATTGTTTAGCTTCACTGCAGAGAAAAATGTTTTCACTTCATTAGGATATCATCAAGATTTTTAATACCATATCCACTTCTTTCTAAACTGTTCTTTTCTTTTGAAAGCTATGTTAAACCTCTTCCTAATAACTCCTGCGATTAGCATCTTTGTAGAAATCCCAGAGGACAGGCTTCTAAAAGTGGCATTACATTTCTAGAGCCTCCCTGTAATCAAGCATCTATCAGGCCTTCTGTTCAATTGCACATAACTGCTCTGCAGAAAATCTCTCTTTGCTTGAATAAAAAGAGATGTTTTGTTTAAACTTGGCAGAAGGATTGCATCTATGTTATGAAATATAAGAATTTCAGACTCATTTTAACTGGGGGAAAAGAAAAAAAAAATGTACCCATTGCTTAATGGCCAGAAGAAGGTCTGCAAGTGAGCTGCCATGGCAGAGGGCAGTTCCTGCTGGAGATCTGCTGGGAAGAGGTGCTGCAAAAAGCTCTGTCAGAGCTCCACCAAAGCGTCGTCAACTCTGTGAAACATGTGGTTGAACTCAGTATGGGGATTACTAAACATCACCAGGTGTAAATGATATTTGCTTGTCCACAGTAAAGAAAAACACCCAAGTATCTACACTCACTTATCTAGCGAGACTGCAGCTGCACAGCCATGAGAACATGAAACACACGCTCTTTTGGCTTTGATGCTGCCAACGCAAGATGCAAATGTTTAATGGTGAGTGCCACTCCAAGTGAAACGCCTTGTCCTAGGGACTTAATATCCTTTTCATCCTCTGGAGGCCTTAGGCCAAAGTTGGACATCATTCTGTACTGCGTGTGTTTGCAATGTTTTTATCATTTATGGTTTTACTTTGTGTCAGCGTGTGGAGTTGTCCCTGAAAGTCCAGCACATGGGTTCTGCGAGTAATCTCAGGTACCGAAGCTTTGGTTGTGTCCTATTTACATTTTAGAGTCTCTTGCTGCCAGTGTGGCCTCCCATACCCATGGATAAGAAGCGTATTTAATACGCTGTTTGAAGCATTTTCATGCACAGGTGCACCGCTACCCTTTTGCTCATTCGTGTGCTTACACATCACCATCCTCATTTGAACCTTTTTCTTTTAAGAAATATTGGGAGCTATTTGATTCAATTGTAGTTATAAGTGGTTACAAAGATGATGCAACATGTATCTGACAGTTGTGAAAAGAAAATAAACTTCAGAGTAAAGTGGGAAGGAAGAAAAGGTCCCCCAATAATGATATGATTTTATCGGATGTTGTTAAAGCTGACACGAGTGTGAGCTCCCATTTTGAGCTGTATCTACTGACTTGAAAACCATGCTCACTTTGGTGTTTAGTTTGTCATTCTAATAACTCAATAGATTGAAGGGCTTAATTAGATGCTTTTATTTATATTTCAAGATGATGAAAATCGCTGTTCTTCTCATTTACCTTCATACCCAGCCCAAAGATGAATCTAGACTTCCAAGCTACAGCAAAGAATAACAGTATCAGGTGAGAGAGCAACTGAACCTGCTTGAAGATAGATATCTTTCAATCTCCCTTCAAAGAAAGGTATTCAGCATCTCTGCTAGTTTTGTTGATCAGAATAGTCTTTGCATGAAAAAGTCCTTTAAAATGCATTTGAGAATAGGTAAGGTGTCTCATTATAAAAGGTACTGTCTCACTCAGATCTGGTTCAAGGCTTGCTGATGCCATTGAAAGTCTTTCTATTGAATTCAATGGGCTTTGAGTTGGTACATATGATTCCTTTTATTTAAGTTTTCTGAAGAAAATAATACAGTACTCTTCGCATAATGCATTGTATGACACCCCCACACACACCCCGTAATACAAACAAGTGCAAAAAGTAAACAAATAGCTTTTATTTAATTGAAAATGGGGGTTTTTATACAGGTTACATTGAAGAATGTGAGATAAATAATATCCACATCACAAGCAACGGCAAGTCTCTTCTCTCAGCTTGGCACAGGCCTTTCATGTATGACAAACCATTACACTGCAGTTTCAATAAGAACTACTGCTTGTAAAAATTTGAGACCACTTTCCTCACAATCTCAAGTTATGTTCGGCACCACTCCATTTAATTAATGCATATACATTTAGCCATTAATTTCAAAGCTTATTTTTAAAAATAAAGGTAATATTAACACTTAATGTTTTCTTAATAATACACCACTTCTATCTCCCTCCCCCATCCCCACCCTTTTTCTTTGTCAGGAATGTTGGTTGTGGTGAAGTATTAAGATAAAATCTACACATTGTTTATTTTTCAAAGTCCATGGCTGAGCATTGTTTTAATCATCAAGGAAAAGGGTATAGAAGAACAGAACTCAATAGCAGGATCCCAGGTGTCAATATATGATTTGCCCTTTGGGGCAATTTAATTCCTCCAGAGCTTAAACCTGTAAAAATATAAGCATACAAACTTTTCTGACAAAGATAAACTTGTGTCAAAAAGTATGTTTCTAGGGATTCTAGCATAACAGTAATCCTTGTTCTATTTCCAAAATGAAACATTATCCACAAACTTTATTTCTATTCATTTATTTTTTAAGTTGAAGCAGCAGTTCCATGGAGTATGGTTTCGAATCAGCTTCCCACCCACCCTGTGAATATCTACTTTCAGGAGGGTTTTGGCTAGTTGGATGCAAAGCTAGGCTCCGTTTTGCATCTGTAATGAGATATTTATGAGGGCAGCGACTGGGCCCTGGGCAACCCCAGCCCTGGAGCAGGGCTGAGGTTCTCTCAGCCGCAGCAGCAGCTCCAGACCAGATTAAGAGCCGCGTCACGCGAGAGCTGCAGCTTTGACTTTAATAAGAAAGCTTATTTCTCTGTCCTTCCCTGATCATTACAGGCCAGGGCAGATGGAGACCTACGCTAAAAATAAGGTCAGGTCTAGGTGTTGTGCAAAATACTTTCTCTGCTAATGAATATGAGTACCAGAGACTAATCTACATGTACCCAGCATTGCAAAGCAATGGGAGGGAGGCCAGCTACGGTAATGGAAAGTCTGTTCATCTATTGTACTTCTTAGAGGCACACAGATTTCTTATTACGCAATAACACTCAGAGAAAAAAAAAAA
>VZTL01022361.1:0-34679 GCA_013400535.1 Scopus umbretta
ACTTCACAAGCCATATTTAAGTCTGACACCTGCATATATGCCTTTGCCATTAACATGTCTGGTGCATCTGTATTCCCACTGCTGCTGCTGAGCTCGCTGTTAGCCAGAGGTATTGACTGGTGCATGGTGTCCCTGGTTCAGCAGCCTCAGCGAGGATTTAACAGAAATGGAAGTACTGGAAGGACAGGTCCTCCAGGCCCTCTTTCAGACCCCGAGTAACTGCTGGTCACAGAAGAACCTACAGCTGCACTGGCTCACAAAACCTTTTCCATGCTTCTGCAGCATCAGCTTCATGCATTGGAGACTCCGCTTGCGATGGTCTGCAACGGCTGAGAGCGTATCTTGGCATCATCCAAGCCTATGAACACAATGAAAGCGGCACTGCATGTCCCAAAGAGTGGAGAAAAGTAAGTACAGTGAGAAGGGGCTGCAGTTATGACAAAAGCCTGTACTGCGAGAAGCAGGCAGACAGCTCGGACATGAATGCCACAATCACCGAATGCAGAAAATCCAACCCAAACCACCACAACTAAGAAAGCAAAGCACCCAATTTTCAAACTGGATGGTTACTTAATGCCTCTCTGACACCCACAGCTCCTGAACAGTCTAGGACTAAAGATCACTTCATATGCAGTGCATCAGAGCAGTTTTCAGATAACAGCACACCAGAAGAATGGTCAGGCTTCAAATATCAACAGAGGTCAGGAATGTCAATATAATAATGCCAAGGAGTTTTAGGGAGTGCAGGTTTCATTCAGCTAATGTTAATGGATGATTTCTGTTCGGTATTTAAAGGAAGAAGCAAAGGTTAAGCTCCTTGCCATTGTACCCCATGGGGAAGATTGCTCTTGTTCCTAAACAAGATGAAAGGAGGAATGATCAGAAATGATAGAGGTCAAAGCTGTGAAGACTAGGTAAAAAAAAAAGGCTAAGTAGAACCTGAGAAACATGAAAAGTGAGAAGAAAAATTCCACACTATCTCCTCTAAAAGAAAATGCTATTATAATTTTTAAATCATCTACTTGTGCTGTGACGCCCACAAGAAATTAGCTGACTAAGCCGTCTCATCTATTTCACGAATTTGTCTGATGAATGAATCGCTTGTCTTCATGAAGGAAGGAAACACAAGGACACTGAAGCTGGCGTTATGGAAGTACAAGAAGATAAAAGGGCCTATATAATGGAAGATGAAGAATGGGGGATTTTGTGTATTCTGTGTATTAGAAGAAATGTAATAATGCATAACTAACAAAGCAAGGATACATACGCAGGCTACTAGCCTTGTCCCTGAGGAGAATCCATTAGGATTCTTTGAATTTCAAATTGCCAATGGAAATTCCAGGGTCTGTTCATAGTTGGCCAACATTTTCTAATTGCGAACTTTGGAGTAAATGTTACCCCAAATTTTAGGGAAATACCTGCAACAGGAAGACTTTCCATGTAAAGATATTTATCTAGTAAAAGCTGAAGTTGCATTTAAGTTTTGCTTAGTGAAATTTATGGATGTTTTTACTGGAATAGTCAAATGAACACAACACTAATTTGTCTCTAAACTGATGACTAACGCATTCAAGAAAGTATGGATGATAAAAGATAGAAACAGAGATAAACAACATCTATTTCAGGTTTTTGGGTTTTGCTTTTTTAATTTTAGATGTAGAAAAGAAATAGAAAGTGGCAGGTAAATTCCTGTTGATCAGCAGACAGATCAACCTAATTATGCACGATTCCTATATTATATTATTCCACATTTATTGGTAGTCCTACGTAAACAGCTATCAAAATGGAAATGCAGAAAGTTCTCTTTTAGTGTCCATAACACTGCCAATATCCACATTTGAAGAGTAAAAATGGCATAGCATTGTGTATTGGCCCCTTCCAACCTCTGCATATGAATATTTTATGATTCCTTTGGTTCCATCTTCACCTTCTCATCTTTTGATTGAAGTAAAAGCTGATCATCAGTAAAACATCCCTTAACAGCTTTATAAGCCAAAATCGCCTGGAAACACATCTCTATTCTCAGCATCCTCCTTAATGAATGTGGAAAGCTCTCTTCAGCGCTGTAAGTGTATGAGATTGATAAAGATTCTATTTACTTTTTTCCCCTTATAAGAACTTAATGAGACAAAATTGGTAGCTCGTAATCAGGCATTGGCCTTTTCATCTCTCCGGGTTTTATTTACAAAAGCTTATTAGAGCAAAGCACACTAAGTGATATGCAGCGATAACTAGAGTATTACTTAACGATCCCTAGCAGGCAGCACAAAGCACAGAAAATTAAACAGAAAAGGTGATTAAAGAAATGTTACCCAATGTAAACAGAACCCTTTCCCCTACTGCCAGAGACCCCCAATGCTGCACATGAATCTGCAAACAAGGAGCTAGAGCAGAGTCAGCTTTGCTGTCCACTATATCTGATTTTCCAGCTTCAACATATTTTCAGTATTAAAAAAATTGTAACTACCAATGTTAGTTAGATAAAAGTTGCTCTGTGTCTTAGTCTTCCCATCTAAAATAGGAATAATAGCTCTTTCAAACTTGGCTAGAACTTGGGCAATCTTTCAAAATCTAATTAAGAACAGTAAGTGCAAGGAAGGGCCAAAGAAGCTGGAATTCTGCACAGAGAAAATCCATAATATGCATCCAACAGGAACTGCTGCTTTTTCACACACACTGCCAGTTTTGCTTACAAATAGAGCAATACAGTTGCTCCTTCTCCCTCTGTAATTTGCTGCTTCAGTTTCATCCTGATAAATAGAAACACCATGCTTGCATAGGGAAAGAGAAGTTACTGTATCATAGGAAGCAATCACACCGTACACAAAACAAGCACTCTTAGTAATTAAACTACTTCCAGCCCCCTTTCTCTGTGCCTTTTCAGCATTGCGCTGACGGGCTGTTTATCTTTGGCACAGCAGAAGCAAAGGAAGCAGCAAAATGTTCTTGTAGCAATTCACTCGCAGGAGGAGGGGGAGAGGCAGAAAGGCTGAAGACAAACATATTCAATCTTTGGTGCCAGCATTGTTTCTTTAAAATGCGTGCTTGAAACAAGGCCCAGCTCTCTAGGTAATTGTCCAGGTGACTATTTTGATAGAGACCTGTCAGCTCACTCACTTGTAATATTAAAGTGCTTTGTGTTCTATCCAGGTGTTTCTCCAGTACAATAGCTATGCTCCAGCTGTGCAGAAACTTGGCAGCTTGCTCTGCTGTTCCTATCTAAAAGGGGAGTTTCTGCATTAGAGGAGCAGACTCTCACGCTGATTGACTATGGAAAAGTGATCTAAAAAGAGTAAACAGTTTGAATACACAGAATAAGGAGAAAGAATGAACTAGCCAGCTCCTTCCTAGAGCAGATGAAGTTTACCTTGTTAATACACTGGCATAAGGACAGCACATTGGAAGGCAAATTCCAGCTCTACCATACATTCCATATGGGATCCTGTGTGCGTCCATCGCCAAAGTTCAGCGTCACCCCACCTGAGCAAGAGGGATGCTAACTCCTTTGTCTGAATTGTCTATTTATAACATAAATTCTTCTAGCTAGGGACTGCTTTTTTCTACATTTGTACAACAGGACTTTGACCTCAGCTGGGGTTCCTAGCTGCTACTGCAATACAAATGAACAGTTGGATGAGCCCAAGATAGGCTGTTTGGATCAGAATTCTAAGCTTGCGAAGGTGGCATTTTGGCTTCAGCTTCAGACCCACCTCTGCAAACAAGTAATTGCAGTGAATCTGGATGCAAAACAAAAGGGAAGGTGCTAACACACTTCCCTGGTGAGGTTAATCCACAGTCTAATAGACCCTGCATTGCAGCTTGGTCCCTCCCAACCCTCCCTCAAAACATGCAGTTGCTGAAAATATGGGTCTCTGGCTCTGTGCCCATTCCCCATTGACAGACACACTGTTTGAGTGCTCTCAATTTGCATCTGTCATTATCTTTTGTGTGTGCTGAGGTTTAATGTGCAATAAATGTAAATGGCTGATGTATATTCTGCATTTTATTAGCTCTCCCTTTCTCTTTGGCATCACAGTTGTTATGCCCCACAAGCGCCACTTGCTGGTCTACCAGAAAGCCCCAAAACAGAGGTTTGTTGTTATTGTTACTATGGTTTTTTCTCTGAAAAACCAAGCAGAGTAATTTGTAATTATTAATGAAATTGTAAACTAACTTCACCCATTTTTTTTATCTAGCTTTCAGCAGATTTGACTTGAGACTTGTCCAACAGATCAAAAACTGAGCTGAAAAAATTTAGGACCACAGGCCTTCTGGTATGTCCTGCTTTTGGCCTGAATTGGTCAGAACACCCATAGGTAAACTGTATTCCCAGACATACCCCATAAGCCATTAGAAATGAGCATTTCTATGTAGTTGTGCTCATAGTTTCTACCCTAATTAAGAGACACCCTCTGTCTACACAGTAAGTAACAGAATGTTCTGTTCCTGCCTAAGTTCCCCATTGGTGCTTGAAATCATTCCTTTCATCTTCTAAATATTAAAGAATGAAGGTGTAATATAGAAAAACATAGCTTGCTTTGAAGCCATTCAGACTGAAGACCTATAATTCAGGTAATGGTGATGGCCACAGCCTGGCTCTTCAACAGATAATTTATGCCACTCTCTGTAGGGAGGTTCACACATCCCCCTTCCTCTCCTGATGTATATTCCCATGTGCAAAAAAACCCTCCTGTGTTTATAGCCATCCAGCTGGCATTCACAGCAGACTGAGGAGAGCACGATGCAAGGAACTGCTCGAAGCAGAGAAGGTGTAAGCTGACTTGCTCTGCAGCCTTCTGACCATCAGCGAACACACACACGCTAAGTGGCAGGCACGAGGGGTGTCAGGTTAGACATCAAGCATATGCGAACACCATTTTGTTAGCCCTACCTGCCGCAGCAGGAAAGAGATCTTTATCAAATGTGCTGAAAGACTATAGGCTCTCAGCCATCACCTTTCCCTGGCCTGTAATTACATGGGCACATTTAATACAATCCCCTCAGCAGCTTCACTGCCTTCATCCAGTTCCCTCCATCCAACAGTGAGCAAGAAAATTTGAAATCAGAACATCACCTTGCAGTTGCAGTCACAAGCTGCACTTACCTGCCATAATACAACTGTAAAATGGATACATCTCCACTGAAGTCTGGAGGTTTTTATCAGTTCCTGCGAAGTTTGCAGAAAATCACATCATCTCCCTTATGTTTCAGATTTCCCACCTGCAAAATAGAAATAACCCTGCCTTTCCCCCCTACATGCACCTTATGCTTTTAGCACGTCATTGCATCAGGGAAGGAACTAGCTCTCAGGTTATAGACAAGATTCACTATCAAAATAGCTGCAATGGTTTAAATTGTTCTTCTCTGGACAAAATTTACTATCCTTAAAGCTCTGCTGGTAAAACAGAGCACACAAACTCTCTTCATATGCCTTAGTCCAAAATTTGGCTTAGTTCTAGCTGCTGCAGTAGGCACTTGGAGCTTAGCCACCAGACTTGCACTGCTTTGGAGCATTGCTACGTTTTATTATACTAGAAGGCTAGTGGTAATAAAGGCAAGGAAACAATATTTTGAACTGCTTTTGCCATTTTGGTGGTGAACATCTCTCGGTGTTACTCTTGTTTCCAGAGCATTTGGCATCATTCACTGTCTTAGGTGTGAGGCTTTCTGGGTACTTCTGAAATATCAAGCATAAGTGTATGCAATTGAGAAAAGGTGTCCAAGAAAACCAGTAGCATAGTTATACTTTCAGCACTTGATATCAAACGAAGTAAAAGGCTGTGATTACAAGAATAACTGCACCTATTCACAACCATGAGCCCTCAGTGTCTTTTGACACCACCATCTTGTTAGCAGGAGTACAGCTGCAGCTAAATAAGCTGCCAGCTGTTGATGAAGCCCTAGGAAAACTTGGGGGTTTCTACCAAGGTCTTGAAGTTAGGCTGCTTCCAGGACACACGGAGGTCCTCTCCATTACCCCATGGGTAGAGAATTATTGATCAAATGTTTTTGTACAGAAGCACTACAGAAGCACACTCTCATGGGTGCACAGAGGGTGCCCATACGCACATTTGTGTTCTTTGCGGATGACTTGAATCTCAGTTCATTGCCACTTTATCAAACCAAGTAAAGCCAGATGGATGCATTCTGCTGACACTTTTATCAGGTCACATTATGTCATAAGAATTTGGCAATCAGGGAAAAATGGCACCTGCCTTTAGATTGAAATGATGGCTCAGCATACAGGTCAGGATAGAGTTCAGAAAGAACAGTGGAGAAATGGGTCACCTGGGACTGAGAAGGGGTCTCAAAATGCCATCAGTGCTAATAAAGCTCTGGACTCCATTCACCTCACAGAAGGGAAGCCGTAAGTATCTCAGGTTGGCAGACAGTAACTGCAGAGTTCACTGTAGAACACCTTTTAGTGCTTCACACAGGTGAGCTCCGGTTCTGCGGAGAAGTCTGAGCTCCATGCACAGATGTTGGGGACTTTCCTAGGCTGAGACATTGCAGAAGTCACACCATGTTGCAAAAACCTTGGAAGTGACAAGGCAGCTGGTATGCTGTGATTGCTGTGATTAGCATGATAAGCAGCGATCTCACTGACTCACTGCTCCCCACATCTGTCTGCAGAATCCAGCTGTTGCTCCTTCTGTTATACTTTGAATGTTATCTCTGAGGGAGAGCACAAGAGTCCAGAAACAGATTTGGTCACAGCCTGCCTCTATCAGGGATGACCATAATAAAGACCAATAGTTTATCATTCTAGATACCAACTGAAGGATTTCACAGCTAGATTAACAGTGCTGATAGCAACTAGTAACTTTAGATTTAAGATTTTTTTCATGACAGCTACCAGTATGACTATTCCTACTACAGCTAATAGTAACGCAACACATTTTCACCATCTATTACAGTATCAAACAATCTGTCTGGTTATTCCTGTCCAATCATTTCCAGATTCCTGCTAGTCTGTCCTTGGGAAAGTTGCCACTGACCTATGGCTAGGAATTGTTGAAAATTAATTTTTGCTGATTATGCTTCAAACCCAAGAACATGGATAAAATTTATTTGTAGAGAGCATTTCCATTCATGTCTACCAGCGATACACCTGTGGCCAGGTTTGGAGCACCTCCAGGCTGAGGGATCAGAAATGAAACCTCACTATGCAAGAGAAATAGGTGTTAAGATACCGGAGGAGGGGATGATCAGAGTTCTGGAGGGATATTCATTCAAAGACCGAAAAGATGGCAGGTAAAAATCAGGACTCACTGATGAGTCCTTTTGACACTGATTTAAATTAGGATAAAAATTTCAGCTCAGAGTGGTTTACTTCAGAGAAATTTAAAAAGTGTATATATATATATATGTATATATATAGCCCAGAGAGGTGGTAGATGCCCCATCCCTGGAAACGGTCAAGGTCAGGCTGGATGGGACTCTGAGCAACCTGATCTAGTTGAAGATGTCCCTGCTCACTGCAGGGGAGTTGGACTAGATGACCTTTACAGGTCCTTTCCAACCCAAACTAGTCTATGATTCTAAGATAGAGATAGATATATAGATTTATATATATATATATATTTTATGGGGATATATAAAAATGTGTGTGTGCAGGGTGTATAATGCCCACAGGGCATTTAAACACTGTTTTTAAATCAAACTTGAAACAACCTGGACTGAGCGGAATGATCTTCTATAGCTAAGTGATATCCCAGTTGGCCACACAGGCATTTTGTACCTGTGTTTCAGCAAGACCACCAGCAAAAGGAAGTCAGTCTAGATGACATCCTCATGAAAACAAGGATATTAAGCAACACACACCTTCCTCCTTACCTTGGAGTTTTTTTGTCTAAACAGGAACAAAAACCAGACAAGTAGGAAAGGAAAAAGAGAGAGAGGGACACAGCATCACCTAAGTTTATAAATCTTTGCTCTTCTAGTCCAATCATGTCCAATAATGAAGCAGAAACCATAACCCACCTTTTCATTTAGACTGGGCAATGCATGCAAGTAAAGTATCCTCTCTGTGTTCAACACCTAACCCATCCCTGTGGGGTGACTAGAATCTGGCTATACAGATTCACTGAGTTGCTGCCTTACTCCCCAGCTATACCATTTAAATATTCCTTTGTTCTTCTGCAGGGACACAGCAGAAATCACAGCTGCCTTGGATCTCCTCAGACAGTTACACTGCCAGGAATCTCCATGTATGTTCCTGTGCAGCAAAAAGATGCCGTGTGCTGGCCATTCCTTCAGAGGGCAATAGACCACTGGCTCCAATTACTTTTAATGCTTTCTGGATCTCATTGAGCAAAACAGACTTACTCCAGATTAAGGAAGGTGCACATGGGAGCAAAGCTAAGATAAATGACAACATATTAAAGCCTATTAATTCCTATCAGTTGGCTATATAGTAAAGATGTCTGGCAGTTTAATTTTCTTTTCACTAATTACTTAAATTTCTTATTCCATGCTTAGGACCTACATTTAAATGCAATACTGGGAGGCAGGTAGATTCCTTCCTTAGACTTCCAGGCAACTCTCAAGTACCTGTGAGCAGGATGCAGTGACAGTAGGCAGCTCTGTGGCTTCCATGGGTAGCATTGCCACGTTCACTCCCTATCACCATGGATTCAGCTGGCATTAATAAGCTCCTGTCTGCACAAAAGGAGCTGCCAAACACATGACTTCTAGCCATGTGCTTGGCTGCACCCCCACACAAGTGTGATTCACTGCTCTGGAAAATGGCTGCAGGGCAGAAAGAAAAGGGCACTGGCTCCTATGCGCTCCTGGCCAAACACACACACGAAAGGAAGGAAATAAATACCAGCCTTGGCAAACCCACAGATAGCTCAGATCATCCTCATGTACTAATGGGCCACTGACACTCTCCAGCTGCCAGCATTTGCTCAGGGAGAAAGGTTCAGTGTCTATGGTATTCAGATTAATTTATAATTTATATCCTCAGGACACCCCAGGGAAAGAAAGCTCCTACTGAGACTGTATAAAAAATAACAGATGGAGAATCTTTTGCCAGTGTCCTGCATCACACAATCACAAGGTACTGCCGAATCAGATCCTGCTCCACTGCAGTGAGGGAACAGCCACACCACTTGCTCCAAAGCAAGCACTGGGAGCAGTTCCAGACTCCCAGGCCCCGGTGTGCAGCTGCGCTGTGCCGCAAACCCGCCCCGCAGCAGGATGCATGCATCTACCACGGCTACCCTGGGTCGTGCTCTGGAAAGAGTGCTCTCTTCTAGCTTTTGGAAGCTTAAGAAATCATTTTAATGTAAAAAAACTAAAGCAATGTTTTTTCCAATGTTTTGCAATGTCTAGAGGAGACAATGCATTGGGCAAGAGACCACAGGAATTTTTTCCACATTAAAACATCTGCTTGCTTAGGATACTTTATATTTACACAGTAAAGTCACCAAAAGCACTTCATAAGAAAACTGGTAAACCCACTAGGAGTACTTTTTCTGGGAAAACAAAGCCTTTTTGAATAATATTGCCCCCCATTTTTTCCCCGTTTCCATAGAAAAGCAAAGCTTCTTATTTTCCACTGAGTCAACCGTCCCTTTTCTTTTTCCATTCATAAAATAAAAGATGAAAAACAAATGAAAGGTGGAAAAAAGAAGAGAAATAATATTTTCTTTCAGAGAAAATTCTGATAGGAAAAATGGAAAACTCGTTATTCCCTTTATTTCACAAATAACAGCTATAATTTTTCCAACCTTCTCCAGTGAACAGCATTTGCTAGGACATGGCGATTTGTCCCTGGGAACATACAGAAAAGCAGCAGCAATGTACTGAATTAAGGATGCCAGATCTCCAAACTTCGGCCTTAACACTGAATCACAGCTTTCTCTGACACCACTGAGTAGCTATTGCAGCTTTAAGGCCACACAGAACAATCATTTACCCATCATACAGTCTAGGTATGATCTCCTTCCTTGGCTTATACACAGGCACCTTCCAACTTTTATGTCCTCCTCCGAACTTTTCGACATGTATTCTTCCCCTATGGCTGCAACAGGGACCTCCTGCTGTAACGAAGTGACCCCCTGTGTCACAAGGGCAAGTGTGCACTGGCTACCAGCCCATTCCTGGCAGCAGGGAGAAACTCCTGTGTTCAGCTCAGCACTCCACCAGTTAGCTTTCATTAGACACAAAAACGCCTGCCACCCTCACTGTCTTTTTATTTCTTTTGATCAGTACCGTCCACTCCGCAGTTATCACCTGGTCTCTTCAGCAACCAAGCGACTCTCATGCCCAATTACAGGCTCGAAATTGAGTACACAACATCAGTGCAATCTGAGTGCAATACAGATAGGTGATCTTTTTTCCCCAGTGCAGAAGACCTGTACAAAGCCTTCCGCGCCAGCTGAAATTTCATATTTCTTCTCTATTTGGAGGACCTAGACAGTACCTAAGAGATATGTAGACCTCTTCCTACTTTTGGCCCTAGTTCAGCACTATATATTAGCAGGTATTTGCCTGTAACTATGGCCTCAGGTTCCGGATGTGGTTGACTTGAACACCAGCTTAAAGCTAAACGCTTGATTTTTGCCGCACAAGGGTCTGAGAAAGTATTCATAGAGAGGTCAGATCTCAAATATGGTTTCAGCTGGGATTTTGTGTAGCTACCTTGCAAAAGTTATTTAACTGTCAAGACTTCAGCCATTGTCAATGTGCTCAGGTCATTCATCTAGTCACAGTAAAAACTGTCTCAAGTATCAAAGGTATTCTTGATACAGAGCGGTCAGTTCTCTCACTTGACTCAGCTATACCAGAACCATTACATTGGAAATAGTTATTATTGAAATAAAACCAATTTTAATGTTCTTTGTAAATTACTTATTTTATGGATCTTGCAATAAAGCTACCAAATAGTTTAATCATACACTAAAAAGGCTAGAACAAGCTAATAAAAAATGAAGCCTATTGTGAAGGAGGGGAAAAACAATGCCAGCAATCTGCAGTTTAAAAGCTAAAGCAATAAAAAGGCTTGGGCATCACACTTACAGGGCAGGTTCACCATGGGCACAAATTACATACTTCTGCTGGAGATCCTGGTGCTAAGCTGAGTTGAACCAGCTGAAAATTTACTCGCAGGGAGACAGGTTGCTCCCTCAGATGCAAATGAACAAAGCAGAATTTAATACAAGTGATTAAAAAAGACAGACTAATGTTTCTCATAATTCTGTACAGATCAGAAGCTTAGGGTGATGAGAGAAACTGGCTTGGGATACAGAGTCAATTGGCCTTGTCATCTTTAAGGTTACATTTTTGTACAAAAGCTTATCCTGCATAATCTTTGATTTTTTTGTTTAGCATATCAATCACTTCTCCCTCCTGTGATGCCTTATGCTATTACTTGGTCCTGACACTGCTCTGTTTGGTGTAATTGTGCATGCCAATGCAGAGGGCATGTAATCTTACCACTGTGAGCTGTTCCCACCTCACTCCCTTTGCACCAGCGCATGCAGTTCAGCTCCCCACACATTGAGGCAGACAGTATTTCATCGCAGATTCTCCTCAGGGACATGTCTCAGTCCTCAGTCTCCTCATAGGTCCCCAAAAGAAAATTTAAAAAATTGCCATTTGTACATTCTTGCAAATGTTCAGGTCTGAAGTTAAAAAACCCCACGCAAACAGCTCATACATATTAGGACCAAATAAATTCATTTAGCACTTTATGCATTTCATCTTTGATCATGGTATTTCTGCTATAAGGATATTCAAATTAAAATCAAAGCAAAAGAGATAAAAGCCAGCTGACTTTAGTTGATCCAACCATCCAGGGAAAAAGTACATCTGTTATTACTGCATCTGGGTTACTGATGAAGGGAACCAGAACACTGAATGCAGAATGCTCTGCAGCACTACAGGGGTGTAGTCCATCCCTGTGCAATAGTCCAACGCAATACATCACCGGTCCCACTAAAATCTGTTCAGGTGATAAGCATAATACCTGAGGAAGCTACTGACAGTGCACAAAATTGTTGTCAAATGCAAACTGCTGTCAAATGTAAAATACCGAATCCGTTATTTTCAGCTGAACATTTATTGCTTCTGTCAGGCTGAAATGCAAAAGTGCATAGTCACACCATCACATCAGGTTGTCTGCAATTATGTACCACTTCTCTCAAAAAAAGGAGCTGGAGTTACTAAAAGATGTTTCGTAACCACTATACACCTAAGGACAGTGAAGTATTCTTCCTGACTCACCTTCTTTCTTGCATGTGGAACCACAATAGCAGACAGCCAGTTCCTTAAACAACATTTGATGGAAGAATTAGCAAAAGCACAGGGGTTGGGATTCCTGTGTTCTCATCCTCTGTATGAGGATGGTGGTACATCATCTGTGTAACCGCCATCATCTGTAGTACAGATTTGGAGCATCTCACATCCTTTTATAACTCAATTACCTATTTTATAAAGTGCTTGTGAAGATTAACCACCAAGAAGTGTGGGAACTGTACAAATAGAACGGAAACAATAAAACAACAATACAAAAACTTTTTACAAATATTGTGGATAGATACACTGTAAACCTGTCTCTTAATGACTCTACCAGCACACAGCAGAAGAAAAAAATGAAGCTATGTAATTGATCTCCCAGATCAAAACTAAAACCACAGAATGCATTTAAAAATCAAATGCAGCTCTCAATAAGCACCTTTCAAACAAATGGTACATCAAAAATTAGATGCTGTCCTTATACAGTTTAAAACGACAAATAAGTTTCAGGAAAAGTCATACTGTATTCATTGAGAATTCATGAATCAACATGAACTAGAAAAAAAGCAGAGTGCCTTCTGGAAATCACTCGCTTGTCCCCAAAGTCAAAATGTTAAAGTCCTTCCAATGGTACTGGAATTTTGAGCAGCTCAAATTAACTGTGACTGATCTTATAGTTAATTAAGCAAATTGATAAGAAAAATAAAATATCCAGTAAGGCACATTTCAATGACAAATTCTAACTATTTTCTTTCATTAGTGATTTTTCATTGATAAATTAAACAATTAAACTCTTTTCCATAACCTTACAACAACTGGTCAAAGAAAAGACCACGCTTCACAGCTCTTCCTCTCCTACTGGCTGTTAGAAGATGCCAGTATAAGGCCATTGCAGCTGCTGTTAAAAGGACATGGAGGCAAGCAAAAAAAAATTATATAGTCAGTCTTGCTAAATTAGTTTACCTAAAATTGTATGTGTGAGTGATTTTAATCAAAATCTAATTTCCCCTCTTTTTAGAGTAACTGAAATGAGATTTTTCTAATTTACTTTTCGCGGTTCAAGTTTCTCATAATTCTTCTATGGTAGTGACAGCACCGTGAAAAGCGTCTGCTGCTACAAAGCAGTAAAAAAATTAGATTTTCAAATTGATGTGCTAAATTAAAAATGTTTAATGTTTCTCATCAAAGGCACAGGAGTATGCATAGGGCCTTCAGTACAGTTAGAGGCACAAGACTTTTTTCATCTGTTTCTTTAATTCACATCCCAAGGCAACTCTGCTGTGAACATTAACAAGCTACAAGCAAAAAGCGTTGTAAAAATAGTGTCTTCAGAGAAACTACCTTTTAATTTCTTCCCCTCCCCATTGCTGGTGTGACCTTAAGGATGTCATAATAAAAATAGATGCTATGTTCTGTTTCTTACTAACTTTAAATGGAGTTTTACTGAATTCTTTCAGAGCATCTGAGCCTCTGGGCAATTTTAATTCTCTGGGCTTGACCTGCTAATTCCCATGTTTTAAGAAATCACATTATTTCTGTAAAATGACCAAAATTATTATTACATTCAAATCTGGGCTTCTGACTTCAGCACCTGCTTATGCAGTAGCTCAAAGTTGGGATGGGACTACTTGAATAGGGGCTGACTTCTGTATGTTTTAGAAGTTTCTGAAGAAAGGGTTACACGTTGCAAGAAAATAGCCTTCGTAACTGCAGATTGTTCAGCATGGCTGCTACTGCCTAAGAATACAAGAAGCTTGGAGACATGGAGCAAGTTTGCTGTTGACCCTGGATTTATGCTTGGGTCTCCTGCTGAGCACAGCTGATGTAAAGAGGAAATGGAGAAGGTCTGCAATGAAATGACTCCACATATACGGCCATAACTTGACCACGTTGCTTTAAAGCACGTTTTCTTTTCAATGGAAGCACATCAAATGCCAGAAATGCCTACTGGGCCTTTATTCATCCATGGCATTTTTGCAATCACAACACTCATTGCAAATAAAACATGAAAAGCACATTCGCTATATTTGCATAAATATAATTGCTTTGATTCAAATGCATTTTTTTCTGCCTGGGCCAGGCATGAACAAAACCTGCTGGTGAGACAAGCGCCAAAGACAGTGCTATGCATTTCTCAAGTCCAAACTGTGCAAGAACTAATAAAAGACAGTTCTGTTTCATGTCATCCTCAACTGCTTTGCAACTTGGTAAGGAAACGCACAGAAGAGGAATCAGATACTGTGTACACCAGATGCAAGACCACTGAGCCATGGTCTGTCCCTCCAGGGAGGAAGGCAGCATCTTTACCACCTTTCCAGTAACTGAGAAACATGAGCTTAAGAACTTTTCCCAGTAATTTCAGAGATAATCTATTCTCAAGAGCTGTTTGCAGAATAGGTGGCATACCCCACGCCCTGCCTGTCTTTAAACACCCCCACTGTGGAACTGTGGACAGCATGACAACACGCCAGGAAGGCTGCGTTGGAGAGAAGGAAGAATAAGAGAGCAAGCACAGAAGCAATGCAGAGGCAAGAGGAGGGAATTTCATCAGAAGAAAAAACAATACGGGGACCATCCTAAGACACAGGCTGTACCCTGTGCTAGAGAACAACTGGCCCCTTTGCCCCCTGGATCTTACCTCACAAAGAATTCATGCTTGCTACCAAGAGATCACTCAAACCCTGAGCACACAGACAGTATAAGCTTGGAGTTTCTCCACTCCATTAAGATTCATCAGCTGCAACCAAAAATGCAGAGCCTGGATGCACACCACCTCTCCCCAGCTGGATCACCATTAAAACTCAGCCGTTCTCCATCCCTCCCTTCTGCTGAATTACCAGGAATGCTACATTTGCTTGGGGGAACACAACAGAAAAGAGAAAGCCATGACTAGCATTCACCATCTATTACTAGCCACAGCTATGAATAAAATATTAGACTAGTAGGTCAATAGTTTATCTGAGTATGCAATCCCCATCTAAAAAGCAGCTCCTTAAATTAAGCTTTCTCTTTAAACTTTTGATTCCAAATCCTGTGTAAACCCAAGGCAGCTCAGCACAGCTTAACTGATTCAGAGAGAGGGAGGGAAAGAAATACGTGCATACACACACTCTTTACGCCATTCACAATCTGCATACTGCATATCCTCCTGCTGGTAATAATTCTAATCTACTCATGTAAAACCTCCTGAAATAGTGTTATGCTTCAACACGTTGAGATAAAATAAAACATGCCAGACACGTGCTTCATAGAGCAGCAGAACAGATTCACACCCGTTGATCTGGAAACCAAAAAGTTTTGATGACACAGAAAAAGGCTGGATCCCATTACGGGCCAAGACATCTCCTGCCACCTTCTTCTATCCCACGGATCACTAACATATTTTGTGGGTGGTGGAGGAAGCTCTATATGCAGGGGGCACCTTCAGTGCTAACAGCTTCAGAATAAGCCACCTGAAGATAATTTGAAAGGTGTAGTAGCAGAAAATTAAACCCTGTAAAATACTGTCTGGCAAATTAAAAGACATAATTGATTATATTAGCTCATTTTCAAAATTAAGTGTTGCTAATTGCCAGAGATAGTATTTATTTGGTACAGCCACTGTATCTAACTAGCTGATCTAAGTTTACATTATTGACAGGCAACTGAGCCACGTTGCTAAATGTTTGTTCTTCCCTCTATTTTGTGCAGGATTTGTTTCCAGGATGTACAGAACAGGCATCAGGCAGTCTCTGACCTTCCTACTATCTAATTCCCATAAGCAACAGTATTCTTTTGTGTGCAGAGATGTCAACAGCTTAAACACATCTTAAAAATTCTGCAAGATCACAAAAGGAGATTAATCCAGTACACAGGCTGCGTTCTGACACAGTCACAGATACACAAGCTGCTGCTGCAGTTCTGAACCTCTGTGTCTTTTTAAACCGCTGGGGTTCAGTAATCGCTGTCCAAAGACATTTCATAAATAAAGCAGGAGTCAGACCATTTCAATCTCCATTATTATTTTCTATCATACATTAGGAAGAAACTATTTCAGTTTTGGTGCAAATTGCTTTGTATGAGCCTGATGCTTTGGTCAGATTTACAACTTCAGGCCCAAAAATACAAGACCAACAGGAACGGTTTGAGCTTCACCTTGTGCAGGTTTCACTCATCCCCAAGACATAAGGAATTTCTCCATCCATTGTGCATTTGTTCCAGCATAGATAATGTTTTCCAACTGCTGAATTCACTAATTAACAGTATCTTGAACCAGGCTCATTAAGTCTTCAGTGCAGACTAGGGTTCCTGTGAAAGATTAAGAAAAAAGAATCCCTAGAGGACAACAAACAGCCAGTAGGGCATTATCTGTTCCTATATAGCATCTCCCTGGTGAACAAGTATCTGCTGCTTTCCATGTCCAAACCAGGAGCTTCCAAAACTAAAGAAATCAATTGTTGACATGTGAGAAGTATGGATTAAGTTTATAACTGTGTTCAGAGCACCAGGGGATGAATTAGCCTAATTGGTGTATTAGTCTCAGTTACACAGAGTAATCACCACAGGCTGCCTCTGTTTTCATTAGAAATTTAATTAAGTTTATCAATGTTTGGCTTCTTTGGCCTTGTTTTCCACCATCTTCCCCAGGCTTTTCTACGTTTAATCAAGATTTTTAGTGGGGTGGGCGGGGAAATTTCTTCCATTGTACCTTGCTTTTTAATTTTTCATTTTTTCTCTTGACACAAATCTGTTCTTCAATATCTCAAAGCAGAGAAGGTCAGGGATATACTTGCAGCCTCTGCTGCCTAAATGGTGTTCTGCCACTTCACTAAGAGAGGACATCAAGATATCAAGTTCAAGCTTTTAATACTAAGGGCATATCTACATTAAGCACGACCGTTTCTTAGAGCACAAAGGCAGTTACGTTAGTTCAGGCAAGTCCCAGGCATCTGATCAACCCAGAACATCGATACTGCAAAGTCCAGACCTTGAATGAAGACAGATACATTTGATGTTGGCCATATACATTAGGCCATCTTCATCTTTTCCACCTACCTTCTCAATTTAGAGCAGCAGGTCCTTCACATGCGCTATGTTTTCAGGCACAAGGCTCTGGAACAAGCCAGGCAAGCTTAGCCTGCACAGACCTCAAGCCAATGTACCACTAGATTTAAACTGAAAGTAATGGAGCTACACTGATTTATAGAGCCCACAGAGATAAGGTTGTACACACTCCTGTTCAGAAAGTGAAAAGTCTCCAGCCTTAAGGGAGTTGTTCCTAGATAAGGACATGTCTGCTCTGAAAACATTGGCTCTGAATTCTGTTCATGACACTGCTTCTTACACATTTCTTACCATAATGTACTGCTAGCAACAACTCTCACCCTGCCCTCCCACCCTAAACCTAAACATTAACGACTACGAACACATGACTAATGGGCTGAAGGCACAGTTTTAATCTGTAAAGGCTGGTGGCTGAAAAAATATGGCCTACAGTCAATTCTTGTCAAATGGAATAAGCCACGACATTCTCCTGTGTAAGTGACAGAGGCTCTGATGCATCTTCTTCTAACACAATTGTGGGGGACACTGGCATTGGAGGACTTGTTAACTCATCACTTAGTGAACCTCTTCTCGCTATCACCACAACTTAAAATAGAAAACAAATACTTGACATTGCTTAACATTTGTCATCAGTGCAAGAGGCTGCAACAGTGGCCGCATGCCTTACTGCATTGTCTAAATTAATCCACTGAGGGATATTGAATCACTTCATCATGGTGGAAAGTTACTGACTTGGAAAGGCACGCTTTCCCTTCATTAGATTTAATATATTTCTCATTATACAAATCTGCCAGTGCAACAATAAGTCTTGTTCATAAATCAGTTTGCCCTTTTGCTTCGCAGTCTCAGAGAACTTTCATCAAACAAGACATAAATGGGACCTGTAAGACAGGAGGTTAGAGCAGCCCTAACCAGATATTAATATCTATTCATTAAGCTTATTTTAATAGCACATTTTAATAGCTTCTGTAAAACAATTACTGGTCCTTCCTTACTTCCCCCCCTTCTTCATGTTGGTATTTCTGTATCTCAAGAAAGAAAGGGGAGAAATAATGATTAGATTACTGGGTTTTATTGTTTGTATTATAGTAGAATCTAGAAAGGCCAAAAAGGTTTTTGGCCTCCTTGTGTTTGGTGCTGTACGTTAAAACTGATTGATTACTATTCTAAACTCATTTCTTAACATTTTGATGGAAGTTTTCCAGGAGACCTTTCTGGAAAAAAATACAAAAATTTGTACCTTAATGCGACATTTTTTGGCAGGTTCCAATAGCACTTTTGTTCATGCATACATAAAAAGATGGCTGCATTTGCTCATGGCTTGTTCTGTACGACACACATCTGCATATTTGTTTTGTGACAGCATATCAGTTATTCCACAACATCTGGGACCAAGAGATTATGAATCATAACACAACTGCACCCTGAAACATCACATTGGCTTATACAATAAGCACCTTAGAGTTAATTCTTCACTGGTAATGCAATGACAGGGAAGTTAACTAAAACAAGAAAATTAAGGAGCTTCAAATTTAATTCTTCGCAAACTCCACTGCCACAATCCCAAGTGCTTTTCTGTGCAAGATACTGTTTATATTCCCTCCCCCATTGAGACCAATCCACCTTCACTTTTCTTTGTGTTTCATTAAGAACTAGTACATCCCCAAGAAGTTGGACCCCATTGCTCTAGGTGCTCTATCTTAAAGTAAGAAACAGTCCCCATCCTGAAGGCAGCGGCAGATGTACATGCAGCGAGACTGCTGAATTTTTGTTCTTTCAGGAAACCAGCCTAAGGATGGAGAACTCTTCGTAGGTGGGGAACTTGGGAGACAGTGCTGCTGTGTTTCCCCTCAGCTGACCCAGATCTGTGGGAAAACCAGGAACTACACCCAGCCCTCCTGAATGTCAGTCCAAGATCCATTCCACAAACCATGACTCTTACATCTCATTTGGCTGTCTATAGCTCAGCACACCAGCAAATGCCATGACAAAGCACTAATTTTCACTTCTAGTCATTAGTTAATGCTTAGTTGCACTAACTACCCTTTTGTCACAGCCTGCTGAGATGCCATCCTACATCTTCTCCACCCATTTCTCTCAGGTTCTACTTCTTTTCCTGGAAAAAAAATACCCCCTTATTTATCTCAACCTTTCTCTGTTATGCATGGACAAGTTATGGGCTGCTTCCATCTTCATGAGTCATTTATCTCTAGATTTACTGCCCAGCTCCATCTATTTGCTCTCTCCCACACTCAGTACAGAACGTGTTTCCTCCCCAGGAGGACTACACACTAAACCTGCCCAGTGTTAGTAATAAGTCTGACAAATAGCTCTGTCCCTCTGACCTATTCTCTGGTGTTATAGCGCCAGCCAATTAAGATGTAAGAGCTCAGGAAACCTCACTCTGGTGCAGCATCTGGACAAATGTTCTCACACTCCAGTTCTTTGGAGGAGCCTTAGTGAAGCTGAATTCAAGCTCCTCTTATTCCTACCTCCATTTTCTTTAGAAAGGCAGGTGTGTAACACATCCTTTCAGCACCCAAGATACCATAACTACTGTGAGACTCCATGGAGTTTCATTTGTATCATTTGGATTTGCATTAGAACAAATCAGAAAGACCTTTTGGTTTCATAAGGATGTAAATAAAGTGTGCCTAAGTAGGAGGGAAAAAGACTTCTTTCAGGTACAGCAGCAGTTATTACTCATCTATTTTTCCCTATTTTTCTTCTTTTTATTTGGTTTCTCTTCATCATTTTTTAATGAAGAGTAACTTACTGCTCTAGAATTTGAGCAAGTATCTCGCATGTACACATGCTTGAGATACCTAATGCATTTCAAGTTCTACCATTATACCAGTTACACAGTCCCACCCTTTACACATGCTTTCAATTTTCCATTTTCTTTCTCCTGGTTCTTGGTTCTCCATTTGTGAGCATCTGCCTCAGTTTTCCATATGCATTTGCTGAGCAGCTGCAATTCTCCCACAAGCACTTTATATGAAGCTGGTCCTTACAGATAGGAAAAAATACCTCATGCATCATATTTACTTGCCTCCCTGAAAGTTCAAAGTTGACTTGTTACAGTTCAGTAGAGGAAAATATTTAGGGCAGCCTCCATCTTCCATTACTTGCCCTTACTTTCAAGGCTTCAACATGGAAAGCTTCATGTGCAAGACTGGAGATCTATTCAACTGTTCTTAATGTTCTGTTTCCTGAAGTCCTTCAAAAACAGTCTGGTTTTGAAGTTAATAACGAGCTTCTAAAAGTATTGAGATGCACCTTCTCACATTTTTAGCTATTGAGAAGCCCTGCAGCCTTGCAGTATGTGTCACTGCTTCCTTTATACACCAGTTATATTCCCATCTCTCCACATTGCAGTTTGTAGGTTTCGGTTTTCCTGTACATTTCAGCCAGTCTTTCCCTCCTCACCTAGGTTAAAACTGTTCCTGCGATAATAAACATTAACTAAATGATAGCATAAATAAGTAATTATTTCATAGCCAGTGTCCTTCAGTGGGAGCTTTAAGTTTGACTTTCACAGGGCTAGCACCAACAAGAAAGGGGGAGGAAGGGCAAGTCAAGGGGAGGAACTGACTGATTTCTCTTGTGGCTTTGATCACAAGTCAGAAACCGTGTTCAGCTGTCAAAGGTACCGTTAGGGGAGTTATCACAAAGGAATAAAAGGGTGGGAGTAGGAAAAAATCTCCCTTGCTCCAGAATGTTTGTACATTTTAAGTGACAGTTTGAAATGTTACAGAGAAAATGCTTGACTGAATCTTGCATTATCCTTTTATTTCAGTTCTAATAAAAAGGCTAGTGAGGAAAATGTCCTGACAATCCTACCATTACAGTTATTGGATCACAAATTTAAGGCTTGTACTTCCAATTAAAAGCAATTAGAGCACAGTAAATACACAGTACATGAACACCCATGGTCTCTTCTAGGACTCTACTTAGCACGATTCCACTCCAACAGGCAGAGAAAGCCTATGTCTTGTTTGTCTCTTACACCTCTCCCTTTGTAATGACAAAACAACTAGAACAATACTACTTTGATCTTCATTAGAGACTTTATGTGCTCCACGCACATTAATAACAATGGAGAAAATAACAGACAGTTTCCTTGTGTTGTGGTTTAACCCTGATTGGCAACCAAGCACCACACAGCCCCTCGCTCCCCCTCCCTCTACCCCAGTGGAATGGGGGAGAGAATCAGGGAGGGGGAAAAAAAACCAACCAACCCCTAAAACCCATGGCTTGAGATAAAGACAGTTTAATAGGACAGCAGAGAAAGAGAAAATAACAATAATAACAACAGAATATACAAAACAAGTGATACACAACGCAATTGCTCACCACCTGACCCCCAGCCTGTCCCCAAGCAGCAACCACTCCCTCCCCAGCCAACTCCCCCAGTTTCTATACTGAGCTTGCCATCAGGTGGTATGGAATAGCCCTGATGGCTAATTGGGATCAGCTGTCCTGCCTGCATTCCCTCCCAGCTCCTTGTGCACCTGGCAGAGCATGGGAAGCTGAAAAGTGTAAACAACTGCAACCAGGACACCTTGGAACAAGAAAAACAATTGCCCAGTTTTATTAGAAGACAGCAAGAAAAACAATATTGGCAAACAAGCAAATGGTTTCAAATGAAAGAGATACACTGTTGAGGTTTACCTTTACATCCACTGTAACACTTAGGCATTATGAACTTAATGAAGCTCAGCATGTGCTCTCAGTGCTGGAACTCTAAACAGCATTTTAGTAGCAGAGCAAGGACAAATCTCTCAGGAGGTGCTAGCTCAGCCACTCACTCCCTGGTGAGACTTTCCCTTCACACTTGACCCACCACCCCAGAAGGGCTTAACATTGCTGTATTAGGAGAGCAAAACAGATGTGCAATTCCTCAGCCGCAGTTCCCTACTTAGTGATGACATTTTTTTTACATAGCCTAACAGACCAGGGGCTGAACCATATCTACCCTCCTTGCTGTCGAGATCAAAATGTATGCAGAGAGGTGGAGCACACAGATGGAGGAAAAGAACTGCCCCAGCTGTCACATCTACATTCAAACCATGTTTAAAATAAAATCTCTTCATTTCATGCACCTTAACATCAAAAGTTAAGTGCCTGTGTGCATCCCTCCATGGACCAATGTTTTCAAATTATCTAACCTGTTTTGAAAACACTGCCTCCAGTTCATGCTATAGAAGTAACAAATTCACACCTACCTCCAAGCACCGGCTATCTACACTACTTGGCAGAAACGTACAAGTCTCCTTACTACAGTAACACCTCCAGAAGACATCCTGAACCATTCACCCACCACACTCTATACCTTTACGAACATACTTCTCCAAAGCATTAGGCAGCTTTAAGGCACTGGCGGTCCCAGATGAAACATTAAACACTCACAAGAGTCAGAAACTTATCTACTTACTTTACAATTTTATCATTGGCAATGATTCCTGGGGTGTTCGAGAGCCAAACTGTTTCTCTTAGAGAGTGCTGGACAACAGTGAATAATGCATGTTTGTGGTTCATTTTTGATGCCCTACTACCACAGTTATTTTTGTCCTTTACAAATGTGGTTGCAATTTAGCAATCTATTGACTTGACTACATTGTGGGTTGTTTTTTTTTTTTTTTATAAACATACTGCCTGCTGGATACATAATTCAAATTCACATATAAACTGTGAGCTGTTTGCTTTAGCAACAGCCATAATTTAAGCATAACCTCAGCAGAAAGCCATTCTGTGCCATCTCCCTGTAAAGTGTAATTTAGTCTGGATATGCAATCTTCCTCTCTGCCATTCTAATAGAAGAGCTTGTTTGCTAAATAATCATCATAGAGTTTTGCTCAAAGCACCAGTTTTGTGTAGAGTTGGGTGTCCCCCCCTTCTTCTCCCTGCCACACGTAAATGTTGCCAAGCTAAATGAACACTCTTTCGAAAGCTATTACTGCCATGTAGTTTTCATTTGAAAATGTCACAATAAAGCAATGTTCTTTGATGCCGAGAAGCACACCAGGTTACAGCATGATAAAAGCAGCAAATAAGATAAAAGAATATATTAGAAGGGCCCAAAGGGCAAGAAAACGATGTTCTTCAAAGCCTGAGGGATTCCCTCCTCCTTCTCCGTGCCCTCTCGGCACCTGAGGGAAACCGGAAAGCACAGCCCAAGCTGGGCCTAAGCCGTTAGGCCTGGCTCCTCATCCAGACTCCTTCTGCTGCGTGGGAGCGGCTGAGGTCAGCCAAGGGCTGAAAACCAGAGCGTAGCAGCCCAGGCTTAAGTGCTGCCAAGGGCAAAAATCGAACGCGCCTCCCCGGAGCCCCCGTGCGCGGCCCTGGGGCAGGACCTCAGGGGAAGGGGCCCAGGCCAGGCCCCCGCCCGCGGCGCTGGAGCAGCCCCGACGCGCAGCGCAGCCTGGCCGCAGCCCCCCCTGCACAACCGCTGCTGGAAGCCCAGGGCTGAAGGCAAAGAGGAGGCGAGGGTGCAGCGACCCCGTGAATAACGGTGGCGAGGGAGCTGTGGTGGGTTGGTCCTGGGAGGAGGGCTGGCTGTTGAGGGCCGCTTTCTCTGAGGAGACTTGTGCCTGGCTAAATAAACTTTTTTTTTTTTTTTTTTTTTTTTTAATCAGGTGCTGTATATGGTGCCACTGTAGTGCTGTGGCTGCACAGGAATAGCTACTGTCTGGCAGGGAAATGGCATCTCGGTGAGTAGCGCGCCTGAGGCCTGCACTGGGCCTGCAGTCCCTGATAAATAACTGCGTGCATCCCTAGTGGAGTCTAACCTCTGCATTGTGAAAAAGGGGGAGTAATTCAAGCAATGGAAATGAAATAAGCATTAAAGGAGAAAAGCTGCCACTTCTGGTGCAACTTAAAAGGCGTCCATTGCTGGAGGTTTGCCTGATCAATAAAAGGTCATGAAACAGCTTTCTGGGTGGAGAGAAGGGTGTTAGTGTGTTTTGGTAATGTTCTCTAATGGTAATGCTTGGCTTTGTTTTTGTTGAAACTTTGAGATAGTTCAGTAAGTAGTGACAAAAATAATGGGTTTGGGACCTGAGGGATCTCTGCTGCCTTAAAAACTGGTTCCTGCTTAAAAAGTACAGTATTTGGTTAGTATTAAAATAGAAATTATGAATGTGCTGTGTTATGGCTGAGGTAGTGTGGCTCCAGGGCATGTTTAATCCTGGAGTTCTCGGGATGCTAAATGAGGCCAAGGGGGCTCTGAGTGATGAGCCTTGTTCAAAATTCTTATTTTTTTCCTTCTGAGGAGAAGAAGAATTCCTTCCTGCTCTTATTCTAAAAGAAGCAGTAGCCTTTGCTGTCTCAATTTCTAAATTGAGTACTGTTGGCAACCTTTTAGCAACACAGCTACACAGGAAGCTTTTGTGGAGGGGAGAGGGAATAAAACCCCTTAGAACAACCTTGAAAATCTACGGTCAATACAAAGGTTATGCAGCTCAAAGGCTATGCAACAGGGATTTAGAGTTACTCAAATGTCTAAGCTGACTATTGAAAAGCTTGTTGTGCCAAAGACTGCAGAAAGATGCTTCCTTTTCCCTGTGTCCTGGGAATAGTAAAGATTGTAAGAGCTCATTTCTCTATCTGATATTTCCTGACCTTTGCAGCCTACTGTATATGAACAGCAAAGATCAAGCTAAAGATGTGGAAGAGCTCTCAGACGGGCTAGTTATTTAGTCTAAAAATCATGTTACATCTGAGCTTTATCTCATACTTTAATATGGTTCCAAGCTTGGCTTCGTCACTTTGAATTTTACCTGTCTCTTTTGTTTTGCTAGTTCTAAATGACCCAGAGTCTGAAGCAGTTCTTGAAAGGAGGAAAAAAAGAGATTATTGCTGGGTTTTGCCACTTCAGCCTACGGAGAAGTGATCTAAAGCAGCAAAATCTGTAGCAGACTTGGCTGGGGAAAGACTTTTATCGTTGTGGAAATCTGCTAGTTTAAGGGGAGGGAAACTCTGAAATGAGAACCCCAAAATACTTAAAGTGAAGGAAGACTCAAATGTAACTGCTATTTATAGGGGATTTTATCTGTACAGTTTCCTTTCTGCTTGCTCTTAGTTCACTTCAAAGTGAAAGTTCACTTCAAAATTCTCACAAGGAAACCCACTTAATGTGTTTTTCTAGTTAAATATCAATATTTTTATTTCAGCAAGGGCATTTTGGATACAAGCTTGGCTTGTATGTCAATATCAGTGTAATGTTCCAAAACTGTTCACTGAACTTAGTACTAAAATGTAAATGTTTTGTTAAGGTGAAGTAACCCATTCCTTTAGTATTTAGTTCTGCCCAAGCACGTCTTCAGTCAGGTGAAATGCTCTGGTGTGAAAGACTTTCAACTGTTTCCAGTTAACGCTCTTATCATCACAGCACTGCCTCTGTAGAGGATGGAAAGAATAGAGCTGTGGCTGAGAGTAGCTCCTTAACTTGATGTTAATGCATAACTCTGGCAGAGTATGTTTTTTTGTTTCTTATTTGCACTGTATAGGTGTGTGTCTTGTTCATAGTAGGTGGTTTTCCAATGAACTAGAGGAAGCTTGGATGTAAGGGGGCGTGGATCACTTGTGAATAACACTTAGAGAAAGGCAAGATGGCAAGTAATTATCTTGTCTGAGGAGATGGACCTGTGACCAAAGCATAGAGCATGCAGTAGAGGGCACTGTGTCAGTCATTGCTTATGTAGAAACACATGCAGAGGGGTAAGGGAGGGGACATGCTCAGCATACAGGAACAAAGGGTCAGACTGTCGAGATTCAGGCTTTTCTTTGTGTCTAATTTATGAATACAAAAAAAAAATCCATTGCTGCAACTTCAGTGGTAACAGTAGATTAAAGCTTATCTAATGCTGCTACCTTTGCCATCTGCTTTCGTCCAATTGTATGACTTCTGTTAGAAGTGCTTTACTGTTCCCAGACATGGTGCAGAAAACGTACGTTCCTGTTGTCACAGGCCTCTCTCTCCTGTGCCTGTGTCCTCTGCCAGTAATGGGTGCCTCGCATTTGGACAGTTGTCTCCATTCTGCTATCAGCATAAACTGCATCTCTCCTAATCAAAGGTTGTGACTGTCCAAGAGGAGCAAAACTGTTACGCAGAGGGTCTCCTGTTGGTTTGTCAGCAGAACCATTGTCTTCACTTGCTTTTAAGTAACACATTCTGTTAAGCTGAGATTTTTTTTCTGTGTTTTCTCTTAGCAAATATATTTCTTTCCTCCTGTGATCAGCTCTTGACTTGTCCTGGCATTAAACTGGCTTGTTCCTTTCGGTGTTGGCCAGGAAAGGGAGCGAGGAAGGCGAGGGCTCCAGCTGTGTAGCTGAAGCTGTGTAAGGAATTTGTCATGGTTAAACACAGTTTTATATTTCCTTAGTGCAGTTAGCTGTTCAGATGCTGGTGGGGCCATTTGTCTTATTTAGTAAGGTTTTAGTTCTGTGTATGTAACGGATTTACCTCTAGGATGATGCTTATGGGCGTTTCATGCTTTTCACCGTAGGTTTTGTAGCTGACTAGTTAGGATTTAATGCTACCAACGTCAATAATCGTAAAACTAAGCTGAGTAACAATACTGATACCTTTTGGCTCCTTCCAGCAGTATGATGGCTAGCAAGTGCCTCTCCTATCCTTGTAGGCATTAGAATGATAGCACATGAATATTTTACTTCATTCTTATTAGTAGTGAAAAAAGTAAACAGCAAAAGCTGTAATACTTGAGTCTAGGAAAAGAAGAATGTCTTGTCTGCCTTAGGTGTTGTGGTTTTCACAGAAAAAAGGACGTAATTTTGATTCTTACAGTGCTGAAACTGCATTTGTGTCTGAGACTTATACTTTTCAAATTTCCCTGACCTATCTGAATCGCATTGGTTTATGTGAAACAGCCCATCAAGGTTTTACCATGATGTGGGAGCAAAAAGAGCTGAAGAATTTTAGAATCTCATTTTTTAAGAGTCAGGTTTGCCACCTGAAGGAGTGTCTCTAGTATTAAAACGTCTAACTTTTTCCAGGATGTTTGACTTCAACTAAAATCAATTTTTATAACTATGTTATTTCATACTTATATTTTAGAGGTAAAACCAGGGGATGTAAAAAGCAGTCTTTCTCAAAGCCCAATGTTAATTACAAATCCCTGAGGTTGCTAGGAAACCTTATCTAAAATGAGTATACAAGCAATCAGGCTAGATGCTGATGTTAGAGATGCTGAGGAGATTTTCTTTCTGGCTTATTCTTCCTCCCCTGGCTGTGACAGGAGATTGATTTATACGAAGCCATGTCAGTTTGGGGTTTGGGAAGGAATCATTGCTCTTCTGAAATGTACTAGAAATGCAATAAGGGGTGGGGAGAATGTTGTCTTTTGTCACATCTATTTTGTAAAAGAAGGGGTCATGCTGACAACTCCCCTATTAAAACGTATCCCTTATTTACTTATCCTGCCAACCACTTTGACTGAAAGCTTTGGGGTTTTTAAAACAACTTGTATCTCTAATGAAGAACAATAAAGGAAGTACGATCCCCCCCAGTGAAGTATGACTTGCCTTGCTCTAAGTCAACAAGCTTTTATTACCCTGTCTTAAATGAGCAGTCACAGAATATGAATCTGTTTGCAGTGTTTAGTCAGGTTTTTCTTGTTGCCAGGTGCTTTAAAGATGCATGGTAAGGGACTATAAGGTCATCTGTACTAGGTGGAACACAGTCCTGTTTGACAATGATTAAAAAAAAAGGAGCCTAGGAAAGAAAACAGTCTAAGTATAGCTGCCACCCTGAAAAAATGGAGACTTAAAGGTTGAAGAGGACAGAAAAGGGACAGTTGTTCCTCTAAGTCTGGGAGTCTTGAGTTCTAAATTCGGCTGGAACAAGTGGCTCAATGCACTTAACTGTGCTATCAAAAATGTGGGTACCTGTATAGATAAGTGGGCCTCGTGCTTACTAGAAGATCTGGCAGAAGTTAATGCTGAATTGTGGTTTAAGTAACCATATCCTGCCTTTATCCAGCCTGCATTTTCTTCTGGGGTAGCCCTTACTACTAGAATATGTCTAGCCAACTGGCATGCAAAAATCCCAAGGTTTCCTGAGTTGTGGGCAACTTTGAGAATGTAGGACACTGAAGGTGGCAGCTACAGAAGGAGTTTGTGCTGAGTGGTAAAGACATCAGAGATAGTCCTCTTGGGTGTGCCAGATCTTGGCTCTAAAGAGACTTCCTCCACCTCCTTTATATTTATCCTGAGTTAAGACAGGAAGGAGGATGGTCTAGCAGTTTAATTTCACTGATATTTTTTTTGCTACAAGATAGAAATAATCATGAGGTTGAAGTAGGTTGGAAGTCTCAATGGTTGGGTATTGATTTGAAACTCCTTGGCCAAACAGGAATCAGCACATTGACAAAATAAACATACCTTGTGCAGCAAATAGTTTATTGATGATCTGCCTGCAATGAAGTCATGGAGGTGACCTTACTGCCCTGGCTTACAGGATTTTTCTGACTGTGATGTTGAAAGGGCAGAAATAATACATTAATTTCATGTTGGAGCTGGAGGAATTGCCTCTTTGGGTTTGTTTGTCATGTCAGCTTTGTTAATTACCCAAAGAGCTTTCTTGATAGTTATTATTACAGGCAATTTTATCCTTTCAAGCACTGGAGACCAAAGCTCTGTAAATAAAAAAAATTATGGGCCTGTTTGTACTGCTCTCTAACCTGGGTTTCTAACAATGTGTATTTGTGTCTGGGGAGTAAGTAGTCCTTATAAGGAGGAGGCAAGATTAAGAACATTCCCAGCAGATGTCTAGAGTGAATGCTTGATAAGAGGTGTTGACTGGAAGCTTAATCTGAAGACTGTTTTTCCCTTTTCTACACGCTAAACTGTTAAATAACTATACCTAGGACTTTGGACAACTGCTGTCCAATTAAAAATAAGTGGCTGTTTTAGTCCTGTTTGCCTTATCCCTCTGAAAATTCATAGCTGTTCACATCAGTAATCACAGGAGCTTCTTGTTCTGTATCTGTTTTAAAGCATCACATAGGACTCATGCACAAAAGCTCACCTGTTAATACTGTGGATAAGCTTGCACTTAACATGTGCTGCCAAAAGAAAATACTGTTTAATATTTGCGGGAGAGAGGTGCTATTCCCCTGAGGAGCCAGATGTTTCTGAAATGTATCTAGCTATTCTGTCCCCTGAGGGAAATCCAGCAGCATTGTGCAGCATCCAGAAATATTAGGAGTAAATCCAGTGTATTTCCACTCAATGCAAACTTGAGAGAATCTACCACTAGCTTTGTACAATCCAGGAATGATGAACATCACTGTAAACCTGTTGCTTTCTCTGTTAGTCAGAGAAACAGCTGTAAGGGAGAAGAATCCAGAGGCCTATACAATAACTGTAGATCTTCAGGTAAAGGCTGTGCCTAGTGTCCCATACTCTGTGTTGTTACTATGAATATACAAGTCAATGAGACTGTACAGGTGAAGGGAAGCTAGGCTGAACTTGAGCTGTAGCTAAGACTGACTCATGGCATGCTATTTGGGGTTCACATCCCTGTGTCTGTCTTAAAGAAATTTGGACATTATGGTCTGCTGCCATCACAGATGTACAGTTGAGCAGAACATGTGGAAGATAATATGGGTAACCAAGATGTGAGACTTGAGGTAATTACTCAAAGACCATGTAGATGCCACCATTATTACTGCACCAGGATATTGTTCTGCAACATAACTGATTCTCAGTAAAGCATTTAATACCCCACCCTGGCTTCCAGCTGTCTTCTGCCAACAGATTACATTGCTAACCTTAATGTCAATCTGGTATTGTCTCTGGATTCAACTTGTCTTAATGAGGGTCCAAGGCATTTTGCACACTGTTGGTTTTATGGATGTCTTAAGTCATCACAAATGGAAAAGCCCTAGGAGCTTTCTATTATAATAAAGCCTCATGTGACTATTAAAAGTATATAAAGCTTTGCTCAACATTTTAGAAAGGCCACAGCAGGGAAACAACTTGTTCATCTTCACAGAGTAAGTCAGTAAGATATAAAAGTAGGACCTAGGAGTTCCCTAAAATTGGGAGAGAAAGCTTTCTAGTGTTTTTCTGCTGTGCTCCTCCTCCAGCATGCATGATACTGCCTTTCTGCTAAGAGCTGAATGTCAGTGGAGGAATATTTAGACACATGCAGATCATGAATGTTTCTTTCTCTTCAGAATTTATGGGCAACACTGAAAAGCTTAAATGAACCAACAAACTTCATATAAATGCTTTTACAAGAAGTGTCAGGGATGCCCATTTTCTCAAAATGACTTACTGAAGATGTTTGAACCACTTGGTACTGGAGTCACTTGCTACTGTGGTAAAAGCATTTGTGAGGGCAGCTGGACTTACCTGAAGAGCCCAGTGCTGGAAGTAATGTCGAGAATCTGGGTTATTACCGACCCAGTCTGTTATAATAAATAACCTATTATACTGTTGTGATATGAAAGTCTGTTATAAAATGTTCCACAGAATACCTGTACAGACTTGAGTCTGCCTGCCATCAGTTTGCTTTTGTTACCTATAAACCTTGGCTCCAGTGTAGCAGGCTTTTCAAGCTGTGAAAAGCCCAAGTTGAATTCTAGATCCTGATTCTCACTTTGATTAGTTACATCCCACTACAATAGTCTGAGGAAAAAATTGCTTGCAGTCAATTTAAAGTTCTTAATGCATCTAGAGAGTAACTTTAGACTAAACAGGAATCAATTCCTGTCTATCCAGAGATCAGAAGTACACCTGTCCTTTATATGCCTGACATAATTTTGTCTATATAGCGTTTTGAACATGCTGTCTTGCTAATCATGATTAGAGGAAATCTAACAGATTCTAAATCAGATGCTGAGCTGGTGAAAAGTTAAATGCCATTAGGCTAGACTTTTCTATCTGTAGGAGTTTTGGAAACAGGACTGCGACTAGGTGGGTAATCAAGGTGTGTGGCTCTACCAAGTAGAGAGGACTTCTGTTGGGTTCAGTACCCTTGAATCCTGTGAAGTAAGGGCCTCATCATAGGTATATCTGTGCACTCTGATAGATTGCTTAGGAGGGCTCCCTGCTGCTTTGTGTATGATGTCATTGCTCAGACCCACACAAAATATGGTTTAAAGGAATGTGCTTTGGACAGATGGAAGATCTATGCATGGGACAGTAAAACCTCTTAAGAGTAGGGCTACATTCTGTCCTAGCCACAGAAGTCATTCACGCCTTCTGAAACGGTGATGACAAAGCAAAGTAGCTTTGGGGATGAAAAAGGCAAAACTGCATAGCCCTAAAACTGCTTCAGCTCTTGATTGGTCCTAAAACCTTAGATGAATTTTAAATGCTTTGACTTCAACTCTGAAGTGAATTTTGTAATGGTAATTTCTTTTTAAAATGAAAGCCTTTTGTGTGTTAAAGTGGAGTAATAACACTTAAAGTTTTGGTTTTTTTCTCCCCAAAAGACCTTTTTAAAACCATGTCAATGAACCTTTGTGATAGATGTAGTCACTGGGGGGTGCGGTGGGGAAATCAGTGTTTTGAACAGAGTATCCCAACAGGTCCATGTGGGAGATCTGACATTCATTCAGCCCTTTGATACAGCTAGTAACTGATGCAGACCTCTTTATTCTGCCTCTAAATAGCTCTTAAAAGACAGTCTTTTAGAATGCCACCAAATTATTTCCTTCCATTGTAGTCCTGATTTATTACCAACTCGTGATCAGATCCAAAAGAGAAAAAGAAAAACTTTCTTGAAGCTGTCCTAATTGGGTGGATAGGCTAGGCCTGACTCCTATCCTCTTGCATGTCTAATTTGCATTTTGAGTTGTTCTTGAAAATCAAGTGAGGAGTTCTCTTGCTTGCTGCTGTCTTGGGTTCCTATCCAATCTTCTCTAATCACTAATATTACAATGTAGGCCTTGAAATCACAACTTTATTTTTCTTAAATTGCCAATTACAATGCAGGATATGGCCTCTTTTGTTTCTGTATTTCATAATATCAGTGAAAGATCTCTTCAGCCACAGCTGACAAACAGAGGAACAGATTTTCATTTAGCAGAAAAAATGAAAATTTTGCTAACGTTTTAGTTTTATATCTTTATCTACACAGCATAATATATTGATTGTTAGCTGCTGGACTATTGGGTAATTATGAATCACTTGCTCTAAGTTTTGGGGGTTTTGCACTTTGTGCCAAAGTGGTGTTTTGTTCTGGTTATACTGCTGGGAAAAAGGAAGATATTTTGTTGAGAAGCATGTCTGATATGTTACTAATCGTCAGCCTGCCTTTATCTTAAAGCAGGCTAAAACTTTGGACAGTCTAACCTCTTCTGGGGAGTTCCCTTTAAGTACATTTAATGGCAATGAAAGAAGATTGACAGCCTTGGAGACAGAGGGTCTGACTCTACTGCTGCTGCAATGAATACAGCCCTAATATTCCTGAATTGGTTCTAAATTTCTCTGCAGATACACCTATGATATGCCCAAGCTCCTGTCTGTCAGGTAATTGCTGCTCCTTTAAGTAGAACTGAATGACCCAGACAGGATTGGATACAAAAGATCTGGTGCTTTGCAATCCCAGGTAACTGTGTGATGGAGGCTTAGAACGGAAGGATCTGTTTTTAACTTCAGCTGCACAAAGACACAGTGGACAAGCCCTAGAGATTCTGAGGCTCACGTGCATCTCTCTCCAATGGTAAATCTGTATAAGCTCTGCAGAAATGCTTCACTGCTCTTCACTGCCATGAAGCTGATTGAAATGAGGAAGGTCCTAGATGGGCTGGTTTGATATTTAGGGTCTCAGGAGGTGATCTGTCTTGATTAAAATAAGCTTATTGTTGTGGCTGTAGTTTTGTTTTGCTACAGGAAAACACAGTTAATTTATATAGCTAGAAGCTTAACTGATGTACTGTGCTCCCTGGTCTTGAAAAAGATTCGGTAGGAATCCAAGCATATTAATGATTGACACTAATTGTTTTCAGTCATGTAGTGAATTTTATGGATAATGCTTATCTGAATAGATGGTAGGTGCAGATACTAGAGTGTAATCATACAGCCGTCATACTGCAGTGGTAGCATCTTTTTCATAAAAGGCCAAAATCACTGGTGATGACTCTTTTGTTTTAAATGGTGTGTTTACCATGGGTAAAACTGGCCCAAAAAAGGATTTAATAAAGATGACTTAAACTCTGGAGATTACGGAGGTGGAAGGATGCTTGTGTCTCGCATACTCTGCCAGACTGATTCCACTGGGGGTGATCTGGATTGATTTCTCCATGTCTTTTTTAAATATGTATCGTGTTCCTCAGCTGGCTTCTGCTTGCAACTTGGTAAGCTGCTTGGCCCTGCCAACCATCACTGAGTGTCGTCCTCCGTTTCTGTGGAAGCATCTCCTTGTACCACTGAAGAGTTTGATTCCCTTCATTTCTAATGACATAGGGATCCTTTTCACTGCTTTTTATAGCTAAAGGTCCATGTGAGGAAGAAGGAGGGGGGGAAAATTTCACTTGACCATATTAGGTCACAGGACTTTTTATGTTTTCATCTTTTAGTTACACAGACTGTTTTTCACCCTGAAGTTAACGGTCTCATCACTACCTGAAACAGGATTTCAATGACTGATCAATAATTCTGTGGGCAGCACTGCCCTCTTCTAACAGCACTAGGCATGTGTGTCTGCAAGCATGTGAGGGGGGAGGATGCGGGGAGAAGAAAGGCTTGATGCCTTGTTTCTTACCAGTCTAATTATTGAAGTAAGTTAAGCTGCCATGATTTACCCAACCCCTGTGTGTAGGCAGACAGATTTAGAGTCATTTGAAGGGAAGAAGAAACATTGTTTGAACTCGGTGAAGTTAGGGAATACAGGTAAATTCAGTAGCAAGTTGACCAATAGCTTTATGCTGGTGTAGACTATAAAAAACAAAAACAGCAATAATGAAAGCAGCCATTATAAATCTGCTTCTTATTGCTTACAGCTTCAGGCTGACTTAAAATCAACTTTTATTAGCTCCATATTAGGGGATTGTTTCCTCTGGATTTGATTACTAGGATGGATATATTTGAAATCTGCATTTCCATATAGATAGAACTGCTCTCTTATAACCCTGCTGCATTCCTGAGGAGGCAAAGGCGTTCACCAAGGCTGATTGCTTTTAAAGGACTAGCTGCAACACAGGCCAGGGAGGATGTGGAGGTGAGGCATTAGGAGGGGATATAGTATCTGGAATGAGTCTACCAGGCATTCGTCTGTAATTGCACAGAGTTTTATTTGTATTAGACTAACGACTGTAGTATTTGTCTGAAATAAGAGTGTTGTGAATGAGTGAGTACCACCGCAGAGTACCATTATCCTAGGTTCTACCTTTTGGTGAACAAAGGGACATATGAAA
>VZTL01022366.1:0-13864 GCA_013400535.1 Scopus umbretta
ATTGAGGTTAGACTGACAGGCCTAAGAATTCAACCTATTGTGCAAATAATACTTGGAACAAAACTATAAGCTCAGTCTATGAAGTCTGCCGGCAGTAATGTCTTAGACATGCCTGGGCAAAAACAGACTTCTTTGCAAATATGTGTTTGGAGACCAGTGGATGGAACGGCTCTGTTGTTCCAAATTCTAAGTCTCAGCTGTCTGCCTTGGCTATGGTTGAGTATCAGTGTCCACTGCAATTACTCCATGTCTAACAGTAACAGAAAACACAGACACAGAGGACACTGACACGGCCGGTCATGATGACTGCCACAGACAAGGCTCTGCCTTCAGCAGCACTATCATACAGGACTGACATAAACCACAGGAACAGACAGCCAAACCCCCTCTTCCTCTTTGGCTGGAGAGGAAGAAGGTCACTCGTGCAGGCACACATATACACACACACACAGACACACGACACTCTCCAGTTTCACAAGCACACACACTCTCATGGATCCCTTCAGTACCTGCACGGATCCTCTGTCTGCCTTGTACCCCTGGCCTGGATTCCAGGTCCTCTTATCCACTTCATGGGTTCCCAACTATATGTTTGATGCCTGCTGGAAAACCCACAGCACGTACACACTTGTCCCTTACTCACCCCACATTCACAAGTTATCCCTGAACATACCATCAGGGAACCCCCTTAATCATAGAATCATAGAGTTGTTAAGGTTGGAAAAGACCTCTGAGATGATCTAGTCTAACTGTCAACCCAACACCACCATGCCTACTAAACCATGTCCCAAGGTGCCACATTTTTTGAATACCTCCAGGGATGATGACTCCACCACCTCCCTGGGCAGCCTATTCCTGAGAGCCTGTCCTGGACCAAAAGATCCCCTACTCACTGTTGAGTCCAGCTTAAAGTTTGCACAGTTTTACATGTGGCTGGCCCCTTTTATACCTTTTTCTGTCTGCCCCCTTTTTGTTCCTCTCTGCACATCCCCCATGTGTCTGTAAAGCTCCATAGATTCCTGTGCCCCTCTGGTTCTGGGGTCCTTCTGGTTTACAGTGTTATCAGCTGCAAAGTTCAAGTTGATCTACCTGGAATGGTTGCCCTGTGGTTTCTGAATAACCCATCAATTATTGTGAGGTTTGTATCTTGTCATTTTCTCTATATTTGCTTTGTCAGTCTGTGTCTTGGTATATTTTGTTTCTGTTTTCCCCTTTTTTCTCCCTCAGTTTCCTAATTGTGAAGGTCCCTGATCTGATAACCTTGCAGGAATAAACTTTCTCAGGCTCTCACATGCCCCCATCAATTAGTGTGTCTGACCAGGCTTGGCTCTCATCACGCTCTCCCTTATAATTTTCCCTCAGGTTTGTGTCCCTATATATTCTTGTTTATGGCTTCCTCCTCTTCTTATTAACTCTTGTTGTACTGAATAAGGTACTTGACCTTATTGATACCCTTAGAGGAGCAGACATGTTACTTCCACATACCGTTACACATGACTAGTAGAGTAAATTGTTCTGCATGAACAAAACTTCATTTAATTTCTCCAGATCAGATTTTATTGTTTACATTTACATCATTTTCTGACTTGGTAAATGAGTGAACAAGTCCAAAATTTTACATGAAATATCCTTATATATTTCAAGATATACTATTATAATTTAATGTGATAGATTGGTAAAAAAAAAACAAAACAAAAACAAACAAAAAAAAACAACCAACAAACCAAAACTTCACTGTCTGTTGTAAACAGAACCCAAGCAAAGAAAGAAAATATTCTTTTTTATATTTATAGGATATATTTGAAGCCATTAAAATTATTTACTATGAAATGTGCCTGTATGTCTCAGTGACTCTTTTCTTCTCTGCAGAATGTAAGTCAAATTTTCTAATGCCTACATTAGTTTAAAATATGTAGTAGATTATAACTTTTATTTTCTGTCTTTTTTTAACCATTAGGAAATCCCGAAAAAATTGCAGAGGCAAATGTGTATATCCAAGTTCTTGATGTTAATGATCATGCACCAGAATTCTCTAAATATTATGAAACCTTTGTTTGTGAAAATGCAGTTTCTGGTCAGGTAAGTGTGAAGGAGTCAGCCATCAGTTTTCTCATTACAATGAAGATATAGTCAGAGAAGTTACTATTTCCTTTAATATTGATTATTTCAATACTGTGAGTACAGGCTGTATTTTGCCTATTCCCAAAATTATTGCTGTTGATATATGTAGACGTTGAAATTTAGATTTCAGAAGACTGATGTGTATTTTTCTCCCTTTAAAACAAAATCAATACATCTTGTTTGTCTACCAAAACAGGTAATAGAGAAATAAAAACATAACCTTCTGAAAAAAACAACCAACGTAAAACACAGATTTGATTCATATTCATGTCACAGAAGTTAAAACTAGGCCTTGCGTTTACAGCACCAGCATAATGTAGTCTGGAAAAAGCAGACTTAAACCAGATTCAAACCATATTTGTTGTGTTCTTCGGTTAGAAATTATATATTGTAAACTGAATTCAGCCCCTGTCTAGTTCAGTGGAAATCTGAAGATCTTTAAGTCACAGCCCTTGCAACACCTTCCCTAGCTGGCAGCTTATGGGATCGTCATATTAAGCATCCTTCCCTGGAGGTTTTTTTCATTATCTACTCTCTCCCCAGGCGAATGGGGTCACATCAGTCAGCTGCCCTAATCCCCCAGGTACACTGCTGACTCTCTATTTTCCTCCAGCCACCTTCCTCTACAGCTTTACATTTTTTTTAAGTGATCCAGTTCTACAGTCTAAGCTCCAAATTGTGCAAGAAGTGTGCCACCAGGCTCCACACAGGAGTCTAAAAGAAAACTGCAAAAAGAAAAAACAGGATATTCAAAGTTAAAAAAAAAAAAAAAAAGATAAAAATGAGNNAAATTAAAAAAAAAAAAAAAAAAAGATACAAATGAGCAACCAAAAAAGCAACAACAAAAAGCTATAGATGGAAAAATTTATATGTTTTTTCACCACTTTAAGACATTCTTTGGACATCCTAAAGAGACTTTGGGATATCTGTGGTGGTTCCATTCAAACATTTTGCTATGCTTTGATTTCTGAATCACAGAGCCTTTCTTTTTACACCAGATTGGTTGACTTTGACCTTGATTAGTCCATAGTTAAATAAAGCCTTCTTTTTAGCAAAAGTAATTTCTTTATAGTTTTTTGCATCCATTTACTATTTTTCTATCAGCAGTTTGTTTGTTTGTTCTGCATTTGGTAATTTTCCACTCTGCAAAGGCTACCTCTGATTCAGCAAGCCGTTTCTTTTGGTCTTCAGGTAACTCATTGACAGATCAAAGCACCAACATTAAAGCAAATGCCCCTTCATGTTCCTTGTCCTCAAGACACCACGAATTAAATATGGAAGCTTATAAAATGAATATTTGTAACCCATGTTTTGGACTTGCCTACAATATAAAACCCAGATGATTTATCTCCCAAGGTTTTTATCACTCCAGAGTTGCTTACTGATAAATTATCTCTGCCTGCTAGCCCATTAATAGTTACTTTTCAGTAGCAAATTATGTGTATATATATTAACTATTTTGAGAATCACTGGAGAAGATGGCACTATAAAGAGTAGTAGCAGTAACAACAATAATAATAAACTCTTTGAGCATAGGATACAGAATTATTCCTGTTTAACATTGTAATGCCTGCATAAGGAATGAGCAGGACATTTTTCCCATTTTTCAGACAGGCAAAATGTTACTCTAGATTTTGTTTTTTTTCTTTTTTTCTTCATTGCTGTAGGTTTTTGAGAGTCACAGGCATCCTCAGTTTGGAGACCATGACAGTAATGTTAAATAGTCTTCTAATTAATAAATGATCTTAGGAAGAGCACGGGAAATTGCTACTACAGTGCATAATTATCACAGTCAAAATTTATGACAATTCATTCAATGTTTATGATTTAAAACAGAATTGATAGCTGATCTATCTCCTTCAGTGCTATCATACTTATTTTTACTCACAGAAAAAAAAAAAAAAAGTCCTTTATTTTCATCAGCAAGAAGCCAAAAGTTTAAAAGTGGTTTTAAAGATGTCTCAGTTGTCCACTGAATAAGACAATTTACATTTCAGTGGAATCAGTTTAAGCAGTTGAAGGGCTTAATCAGGACATTACATAGCTTTTTATCTTAGCCATATTTCTGCAATCAATTCCAAACAGCTCAGGAATCTGCTTACTTGTTATGAGTTGAGATCAAAGCTTGTATAGATATTCTATCGCACTTCAATTTCTAAAGTAGCTATCTTTATCCATCTAGCTGGATATTATATGTTGAGAAATATTCGCAGAGATGTTCTGAACCTCTGGAATTCACTTGCTTCCCTGACCTCAGCTGTGCTGTGTCTACTTTCATGGGATACTCAGAAATATATTTGCATCCCCCAGCTTACAGCGTTTGGGGGAAAGGAAGGAAAAGCACTGCAGAGGGAAAGATGCTGTCAAAAATAAATCTTCTTATTTGGATGACTTTTTCTTGATGTCTGCCTGGTTTATAATAAAAGTAACATAGAATCATGTGGCAAATAAGTTATTTTTACACAGCCTTAGAGTATACTAGGCTATGATAAAGAATGTGAAATACATCATGAATAAAACTAACTGTTGTCCTAATTATCTAAACACAGAGACAGTTAATGGTAGCTCCAATCCAGAGAAAAAATGCTTGTTCTGAATTTTTGGATTTTCTGAAAGATTATAACAAATTATTTGTCTGCTTTTATTCAATGAGTGTTGACCTTCATGACCCTGTATGATGGTTTTGTGAGTTACAGACATGTTTAGCTTAGCCTCTGAAAGACATTCGAAACAAAAGGATTACATTTCGGTATGTGGGACTATAATTTGAAATTTGACTGTAAAAATAGAAGTAAAGAAGATAGATAGGTGGTTTTTGGCATCATTCTAAATCCATTCATCATGTTCATTAGAGATTTTGAATGGATTTTTCACCATCCATTTCATGTTATAGTTCTGTACTGTTGTATAATCCAAGTCAGCTGTATACTAACCACAAGTTTTCTTTTGCACATTGAAAAACCACTTTCACTGCACCACCAGTATTAAAAAACATTATTTGCAAAATAATTCAAACAGGGAAGTTGCTGTGTAAAATAGACTTCTATCCTACCACAGCTATAGCTAGTATCACATCAAATAAACAATATTAATAAGACATACAGAACCAGGATTCCCTTTTTGATTGGATCTTTTGACTTTGTAACTGTATGTAGACATGGTAAATGATGACCACAATGTGGTATCAATTCTTTATAGTTACCCTTTATGTGTGTGTACAGTAACTACAAACTGTTGAATTCTAGAGGCAATATTCTATAAATATAATCAGGACACGAAATGGACCAAATTTGTCCCAAAGATAACACTAGAGACATGCCAGCAAAAATAGATTTGACCCAGAAAGCTTAAGTCCCAAGGCATTAATAAATTGAGACTGAAACTGAAGCTTGAAAGTTTAAGGTAAGTTATATCACGTCTTGCATCGTATGTAAGCAAGCTGACCATCCAGAATGTATCTATTTTTAAGCATGGTAATTTCAGTTCTTTTTGTGGCTATTGGTCTTTCTTCGTATCATGCAGGAAACAGATTTCAGCTGAAGACAAGCTGCACTGGATACACCTACATTCTGAATTAATGCTGTCTTCTCTAATGTATATTTATTCTGGCAATTCTGAGATCCTGTAATTTGGGGATCACATATGAAGTGACTTTTCAGCTTGCTTAGTAATTTTTATTAGATCCAAAGAAGTAAGTAGGTATGCAGAGGACTTCAAGTTAGAGATAAGAAAAAAACCAAATTTATTTACTCAGTACTTAGTGTATAATAAAATAATAATCTGTTTCAGTGAAAGTGAAGAGTACTCATTTTATATTACTTCTCTACATAATGAAATGTTGACAGAAGAAAAGAGAGGAAATCTTTAACCACATTCTAGGGGTATACGATTAATGTTAGCAGTTTGCTAAAAGAGATCCTTTCTAACAAATCATGATGCAAAATGATTTTTGATAGCAGAGAAGTAAAAGTGATAGGTTAGCCAATGTTTATTATTGCACTTTACTATGTTCTCTTCACCATTTACAAAAAGCACCTGAGCAGAATTTATAAGAAAACAAAAACTAAAAAAAAAACCCCCAAAACCAACAACAAAAAAAAAACAATGAGGGCACCCTTTAGATCATAAAAACATGGTGAAGCTGTGAAAACACCATATATTCTAGCAGGCCCTTTAAGCTACACCTGCAGATGCACTGAGTGTAATGTGTGACATTTTGAAACAGTGGGAACAGTGGCCCATGGAAAATTCCTTTTCCAGTTTTATACAGACGGTGATTCAACAATATTATCTCATAGCAGAATGGAACAGGTAGGAACAGTTTATCAGCATATAAAAACAAACATAAAAAGGCACTTAAGTGTTATGGCATGAGCTTTACAATAGTTATTCTTTGCTGAGATGTACACTATTTTATTTGTAGCTGAGCAGAAATATCTTACAGTAGTCCCAGAGAAATCAGATCAATAGTGTGCAAATTTGTTTTTCAAAAAAGAAATAGAAGCAGTCAAAAGGAGAATGTTGGTCTTGAGGTAGAAGGTCTACCTGGAAAATGCAGGTGTTGACAAAAGTAATGAACATTTTAATCTTTTACCAGCATTAAAGTCTGATGTTCATCAAACGTTATTAAGCAATAAGAAAAAAAACATTATTAAGCAATAAGAAAAAAAGAAAAAATAAGAAAAATAAGAAAAAAACCTACTACTTAGACGACCTCTGCCAATCTGAAAAAAACCCCAGTTCTGTACTCCCAAAACAGGTGGGTTACCAGATATATTCTATAAAACACGGCAGACATCCTATTGAAGGATGCTGGATGGAAAACAAAACAAAACAAACTAAAGCATAAAGGTGGCAAATCTGTTCCTACTTTCATCTGCCTAATGGGAACGGTAAGGCTATAGTTGTGTATGGGAGTACGCACAAAGGACGCCAAATTATACACTCAGAGTACTCTGGCATCAAAATTAATGGTACTGATGTTGTTCAGAGGGACAGCCCATGTCTTAGGCTGAACTTGGTAGAGAGAAAGCCCTTAGAAGCAGAAAGGACTGTAACAGAGTAGCTTGCTGCTTCTTTCTGGACATCTCCATAATTGCAATTCAGTGAGACTACTTGGGGTTGAGGAAATAAAATTTCAATGAATTTTCATCAAGACTACCAGGCAGTCAACTACTCCGCACTCCATGACTTGTTATCTGCAAGACAAACGACACTCAGCTAGATATTCAGTCCAGAATGGTTTAAAGAAATTCCCTTCTGTACAAATTAATTAATGAGAGATCAGAGCTGTTACCAATATCTTAGACTCCCCCACTGATGATACTTATTAGTTGAAAGTGCCCACTAATCAGGTGGATGGGAAAGTTGAATATAGCAGTTCACATCTTTTTGTGACCTTTGATCAAAGGAGCCCCTGCTGTTCCCAGCAGTGATCTCAGTCTGCTTGGAAAGAAACAGTAAATGAACTTAAATCAGTTTTTCAAGAAAAAATAAGTGAATTAATCTCAGTTTAAAAAAAAATAAATGCATATTTTCAAATGGAATGCTGGATTATTAAAGCTTCTAGACTAATGACACTTGAAATAAGAAATTTTATAGCGATTAAATTTCAGCCTAGTCAATACTACAACTGTTATAACGTTGCAGAAGCAGCACATCATTCACTCTATTTTCTNCTCACAAACACTAAGTGCAGTTTTTCAGTCTGTGATGCCAGATTTCCCTGGTGAAAGGCGAGAATATCCTAGGTTAGATGTACAAAAGTGTAGGAAATCAGAAAAAAAGTGTTTCCTCCTCTCTGGGTGATTTTTCCTTTAGAGTCAGCAAAATCAAAACTGCCTATTGCATTCTGATTATTTTATAGATTCATCTGGGTTTTGCTGAATCTTAGTGGAAGTGATACAGTAAGAAATAAACAATAAGGGTTTGCCCTGTCCTTATGTTCCAAATATTTCACTGCTTCTGGGGTGAATCCTTAAAGGCATGTGAATATGCTTCGTATAATCACAGGAGTCTTAGGTTTATGTGGAAGAGGTCAATACAGATCAATACAAGGGAAGGTGGGTTTTTTTTCAGCTAGACACACAGTCCTTCAGAATTATATAGATAGGATCAGATATAGATAAAATTTATATGAGCAAATACATTCTATGTGTAAAGTAAGGGGAGTTAATAATGAAACAGTAAAACAGTATCTAATTTGCAACTGCAATAATTTTATGATTTTCAAACATGACAGACTCCAACAAATACACTTTCCAAAGGCATTGCTAATACCTGGTTAAATAACTATTAAGCAGAATGAAAACTGGAATTATAAAACCATATCTATAACTAATGCTTTTTTTTTTTTTTGCTAGGTAGGTAGGTAATTTTTCTCTGCCAAGTAATTAAACTAAAAAATAATTTAAAAAATTAGATATGGTTAAGATGTCTTTGTAGATTACTATATTACCCTGCATATTTGGTCTAGCTTGATAGTCCTGGAATTGTATGGAGAAACATACACCCATACAAAGCTTTTTCTCAGCTGTGGCCATGGAGATTTTACTAGCACATCATCAGCGAAGGCCAGCAGGGTGTTTTTTTCATTTTTTCAGGTATATGGCAGCATATTATAATGAAAATGTGCCATTGTTCATGTTTTAGAATGGATATATAGTTTTGTTCTCTACTGCTGTTCATATCAAGCACATTTGGAGAACTATATTCCCTTATAAAAATGAAGACTATGATTTATAATAAGGTAATATTAGGGGTCAGTTATTGCTCTTCACAGATTTCTTGACCTGCATGCTTATAGCCATATTTTCATCACCTTAACTATTTTGTTTGCTCTGAGGAAAGGGAAAAAAATTCCTGAGGAAACTTCATCTTTTGTACTACTGTCACCAGTTATGCCAGTGAACAATCATTCCTCTCATTAGTGGCAATAAAAAAATCTCAAGGGTCATCATTTTTCCATAGAGTGAAAATATAGATTTGAAATAAATTTCACATATAAAAAGGGCAGAGTGTTAAGAATACAAAGCTTCTGGGGTATGAGCCACATTTTGCACCCTGCTGTGATGATTTCATCAAACTTAGCTTGCTTGAAAAGAAAAAGAATGTGTGCTGAAGTCTTAGATCTTTGACTGAAAAATTATTTAATCGGGAAAAAATTTTCAAAGGCACAGATGGAAGGCTGTAGTCACTTCCATTGACTTACTGCTTTTAAAACACTACTTGTAGCATTCAGATGCCTTCTGCTTCGGGGAAAGTTGAGGCTTCAAGGGTCCTGGGTACAAATACCTACAAGGCATGAGATGACTGATAAAATAGAGACCAAGTTCAAATCCGACACTTCTCTGAAAGTTTGTGGGCTTGCATCTGTTTGCTTTCCTCTTGGAGAGGATACGCACTTACTAATATATGCTGATGCCCAGGTCATTAAATATTTATTGATAAAAGTAACAAATATAAGCTCTTTTTAGCAGAAATATTGGTAATTATGTTAACTGTAGTATGGTTGTTTATTTACAGAGACGAAAGATATTCTTTTGAATGATAACTGCTATTTTTTATTTTATCTTGCAATGACTATGTGGTTTGACATATTTGTAAATGAAGGCTATTTTGTTTTCTTGAGAAAAAGCAGCCAGGAAGTTCTATAATCAATCTGTTATAATATCCAGAATCAACAATTCAGCACATGAACTTGTCACCGTATCTCACTTACTGGAGCTACAATATATCAGTTGAATGATGTCAGTGTGTTTGTGGGCTGGAAGGAAATGGGGTTTGTATAGAGGGATTTGTTCAAAAGTAGAATGATATACTTTTCACCTTGAAAAAAAGGACAAAACGTTATATATGAGATTACTTTTTTCATTAATGGAAACTTGACTTCCCCCTTGTCTTTTGATCCAGAAAATCTTTTACATTTTCTCAAGATTTTAATGCCTGACTCTCTCAAACAGATGAAAAATCAGAGTATTTGCAGAATATGAGTCTCAATGACTCGTACTGTTCGAGTATGGGAGATGTATATGTGTGACTGCATAACATGCACTCAATATGTATTCATAGATTACATCTCTAACATCAACAGTTTAACATACTCGATATGTCCTTTTGTTGTTTTAAAGGACAAGTAAATACTTTTATTCTTAAACAATTCTGTTTATCTGTGTTTCCAGCTAATTCAAAGCATCAGTGCAGTGGATCAAGACGACTCAGCAGAAGGTCACCATTTTTACTTCTCATTGGCTCAGGAAGCCACAAACAACTCACATTTTACTGTCAAAGATAATCAAGGTGGTGTCATTCATGTAGCTCTTTAAGACCTTTCTAATAAAAGATGCATGCTTCTAGTGGTCCTCACATTAACAATTTTACAAAAATTTCCACTTAAATAGAAATTGTTGTTATAAGTTATGAACATGTCGTGAGGTGCAATTGAAAACAATAATTCAGTAGTACTAAACAGTTTATTTTCCTTTTTCAGCCAAGTAACATAAACAGAAAAAGACAGTTTTATTTCAAGGAAAGAAAAAATGCTGAGATGAAAAATACACTGGTATTCCTTAAAATTTATTTTCTTAATGTAGGATATGGTGGGAAATACCAACTTTCTTGTTAAAATTATCAATTTGTCTAAGAAACAAGATCGCCGGAAAGAGAAGATTGCTGTTAATATGAGTCTGTTACTTCATCACTTCAGCAAGACTAAAATTACAAACACTGATAAATACAAATATAATCTTATTTCCTAATATGTTTTAAACTGCATATGCTGATTAATGATGATATCATAAAATGTCTTCTATATGTATTTTAATGTTATTCAAAACTTATATTGATTGAGATTCTTACAGAGTGATAATAGAGGGCTATCAAGCAAAACCAATCTGAGGTGAAAATGTAAGTGCAATATCTGATGGAACTGCAGGGAGCATGACTGCTTAGAGTCAGTCTGCTGAGACTACAAAGAGCTTCTTCAGAATCAGCTAAAGTACACATTGCTTTTATTGACTTTGTTAATTATTTGAATGTTCTGGCTAGGTGAATAAATCAATGGAAACAAGTTTTGGAAAGTTCAGACTATGTTAAATGGCAAACTACTTCTCTCAATATCTTCAAAGTTAAAGTTAATGTATTAATATGTGTTTCAATTCCCAGCTTCATTAACCTCCCAATCAGTGCCAGGAAGAGATAACTTGTTACATTAAGGTCAAAGTGTATACCAGCTGCGAGCCTTTCACACCTTTGCTCATTCTGCACAAAGTCCGAGCAGAGCCACACACCAGGCAATACATCCAGTTCCTTTTGGTGGCTATTGATGGGGAAAAAAAAACAACCTTCCTTTTATAACATGGTAGGGTCAGCCCTCAGTCTCTCCATGTCTGCTGCATTTCACAGAAATGGCTGGGTGAACTGGGGTAGTCCTAGGCAAAACAAAAGTGTGTCTACAGATCTGGAGCATTTTATCTCAGAGATATCTTCTGAATTATGACAAAAACCTAGAAGAACTAAAATGTGAGGGAGCTAACTTCAGTAGACTTTTTGGATAGATGTGTCATACAGATAATGGTAGAAACACTGGGGGACTTTTTTCTATGTACACGTATGCCATATGCAGTAATTCACCCTACGGTGAAAAAAGATTCTGACATGTAGACATTTCTAGATATTTCTTTTTTCTGTTATACACAGATTTAGACAGGGCTAATTTTTTTGCAGCAAGCTAAGATTCAGATTTGAATTAGTTGATAGGTAGCAGAGGTTGAACTTAAGCTGCTTAATGGGGTTTGTACCAAGTTGATTTCTAAACACCAAATACAACACAAGGGCACACCCTATAGCAACTTATCCCTAATTTAGATGGTAGGAGCTCAGCTAGCTCCAGTTTCTGGGTCAGAGAAAGAAATAAAATACTATTTTTTCTTGCTTTCTCTTCTTTCGCTTGCCACTTGCTTTGTCTGTGTTCTGCCAGACACACTTTTGCAGCCTTTTGATTGGTAAACTCTCTATATTTAATCTGTGGACTGCTGGATTGGTAGTAGCTGGTTACATGGAACCATTTTAAGAACTAATTAGTTAGTCTGAGTAGGTGTCAGGTACTGAACACGGTAGGATTTTTTTTAGCTCTGAACATTAAAAACAGAGCTCCTAGGTCAAATTTTGTTATTGTCCCTGGAATAAGTATGTCAAAAATAAATGCAGTTATTCACGACTGACACAAAAAAAACCCACCATATGTCAGTGCCTGGTGTTACTTTTTTAACTTTCTTAATATGTAGCTTTGCACAGTACCCTTGTGTTTAAACAGGTTGGATTCCACTGGGGTTTTACTGTTGTTGTTAAAAAGTGATAAATGTGTATCATGCATAATAATTTATCTTCTAGATAACACAGCTGGAATTTTCACAGCAAAAAGTGGCTTCAGGAGGCAAGAGCAGTTTTCTTTCTACTTGCCAATCTTAATTATGGATAATGGAACCCCACCACTGACAAGCACAAATACTCTTACTATCATTGTCTGTGACTGTGACACTGAAGTTAACACCTTCTACTGTCGATATGGAGCTTTCATCTATGCTCTGGGTCTCAGCACAGAAGCTTTAGTTGCTGTTTTGGCTTGCATACTAATACTCCTAGGTAAGTATGAGTAAGAGAAATTACTTTGTTTCCTTTTACTGTAGGCTTGATTAAGTGACAAAGATGTTCCTTTGACTGGAAGCCTGGGAGTACCGTGCTATTGAGAAAAAAATGCATTAAGGCAAATGTTTAATTTCTTTTCTCCTTTTTTAATTAAAATTCCTCCCCCCCCCAAGTTTTCAGTATAATTTGAATTCTAACACAATGTCCTAAAAGTTGCCTTTAGTTGAGTCACTGTCCTACTTGTCTGTATTGCTCCAAAGTCTATATTGAGCCCAGATAAAGCTGAAGACAGCATTACTCAAGGAAGTTGGCTAGTATAAGAATATATTAGAAGGAGCAGTACCCTCCTTATTCTGCCTTACGTATGCCAAATATAGAGCTAAGATCAATACAAAATAATGAAAGAAAAAGAGAATTTGATACTTTCAGAAAGCAACTCCAGAAAGAAACAGGAAGTTTCTCTGTCAATTAATAAGGTTGCATCTCCAAACAGCCTATTCTCCAAATGTTGGGTATCTCCTTTTTCCTCTCACAGAACACCAAATTAACCTCTATTACATTTGTGAACTTGTGGATGTGAAAAATGGGTTTGAGAGTGTTTTAAATGCACAGGGGTTGTGCTTGTACCTCTGCAGAGGGTCATGCATAGCTGGCACATGGTAGTCAAAACCAGACCAACCACCCAAGGCTGGTTGATCCTGCACTGCATGGAGCTATGGCTGCTGCAAGGCATTTTGGAGTGACAGCACTCAGGAAACAACTTCTTCACCTGGTGAAACATGCAGCTATCACTGCTAAAATGTATTTCCTTTTTTTCAGCAAAAAGATATTCCTGCAGTGTTCAATGAGTTATTTGATGACACTGACACATTATAACAGCAGGCACACTGAACTAATCATTCTCCAAAGGCCAAATATCTATCCTGAAATTCTATAACTGTCTGAGTTAGTGAGGTTAAGGTATGGTAGCTTCTGACTCCAGGAAAGAAAGAGAAGTGATAGAGACAGGTAAGTTTGTTTTCCAAGTCAAAATGACTGACCTTAGAGCAGCAAATGGTGCTGACCACTGTCAGTCTCAGACAGTCTCTGCAGGTTGGCC
>VZTL01022372.1:0-13329 GCA_013400535.1 Scopus umbretta
CACAGCCCAGCTATTTTCTTCCTGATATTTTTATTTTTGGCAAAGTTTTAATCCAAGACACAACTAAAATATCTCAGCCTTCATTTCAGCTGACACAGTTGGCTAGCTTGAGCAGTTCATAATTGTCATCTCCAAACACTAACTTTCTAAGAAAAATTGTTTGACGATGATCTGAATTTGCTCTGTTAGAAAAGTTTGACCATTTCTAAACTTACCCATTTCTTCTCTGAGTACCAAATAGCAATAGCTATACTGTATCTCCCCTATATACTACTGGTTTTTATGCAAGTTTATTTCTGACTAAGCAAGATGGGTTTCAGACCTGACGAAACATGAAAGATGTGTCAATACCACACAACAGAACACAGTGCTGAGACAGCCGTGCAAACAGCAGTTGAGTTCATGCCAGAATGGCAAGATGTGTCTGCTTATTAGTAGAGGCAAAGTGTTACCTTGATATATACATTCACCTTTGGGATCTGAGCTGGCACCTTCTCTAAGAAGTGCAACGGAGGCATGCAGACATACCAGGTTAAAATGGCACAGATCAGCAGTGCCTATGGAATATCCCTTGTCTGATGTACACATGCCCACAGGTTGCACAAATCTTACAACCTAAGGAAACAATACAAAAACAAAGGATGAATGCCTATTTATTGTTTTATTGTTCAAACTAGTTTTCAAAAAAATGAAGTTTTGTGCCATGCTTTGAAGAGTCTGCTATGCCAGCTATCTTAGATCCATTCTATCCAAAAGAATAGCAACTAAGATTAAATATTTAGTACAAATAGGTACAGATCCAGTTTGGTCTGAATAAAGACAGCATAGGAGGGACAACACTACACTAAACAGACATTACTACAAGGTATCATCTACATTTTTTCTTTTCTTGGTAATCACAAACATATACATCTTACTATTCACATGAGAACCATTCTTACTTGGATCACAGGAAGATGGGAATTAGAAATTATATCTTTAAACTCTCAAATTTGTTCTCTTCTACAAGTCTACAAGTCTTCTACAAGTCTACAAACTTACTAATTCCTCTGAAGGTTCAGCTTTCTCCTCAAGTTTTCAAAAGGCTCTGCTGGGTGAGCTATACTGCCCTGTGTCTGAGAGTTTTAAAAATTGCTTTGTTCTCTTTGCCTGCAGAACTCCTCACACGCCTCCGCTGAGATGATCTCATTCATGGATTTTTATTTTCCCTCCTGCAAGAGGCAACCCAGTGACTAACCTTCCTTCAAATTTCTCTGTGAAGAGGTGCCTAAGCAGTCTTTATACTTCCTCAAACCCTGCTCAGTGAACCAACAACTCCCCCATTTTTATTTGCCTATTTTATGCTTAGCCTATTCATTTCATGATCAGGCATATGCCTATGGAATGTAATCATTCCTCCGGCTTCTTTTTAAAGGGTGATAGCCTGCAATGACCAGGCTGAACTGAAGTGTCAGTAAGTACCCTGCACAACTAGATGTCTGCATATTTCACCAGAGCTCTTGAAACTGGACTCGAAATAATAGAACCCTTTCTTTAGATCAGGCTTTTACTGCTTCCTACCAGAGGCTAACCAAAATCACAAGACCAGCTTTACACGTGTTATTTCAGGATTTCTGAAATCCATAGAAGTGAAGAATTGCAGAACAGCAATAACAATGACTCAGTTTATAAGAAAAACAAAAAAGACTTTTTTTCACAAACCACAAAAAGCTTTTGATCGAAGTGTGGCAAGCAAAGCTGAAAACTTGGTTCAGCTCCTGATTTAGCCTAACCAGGCCTCTCTCTTTAGTCTTGGTAAAACAAAAATGATTATTGCTAACACTAACAGACACTTTCGTTACCCAGCCCAGCAGGAAGGCTACAAATTCAGTGAAACAAATAAAGTCTGATTTACTGGAAACCCATAACCCCCTGATATCCATGTTTTGCAACATGTTCATCATTTTGGCATTCAAGGTTCCAGTACACTCTGATTAAAATGAACACAAAAAGAAGCCTGGACATTCCTCACATCATTCCCCAAACAGCTTTTTATTTACTTTATGTTACTCTGTTGTGACAATGCTCCTTTGGGAAAGCTAAAGTTAAGAAAAAGGCTTGATTTTTCACTGTAAAGGCAATGAGGTTTGTACTCACTGACCTCAGTGGAAGTAGACTGAACAAGAAACAACCTGGAAGAAGGCCCTCTATCCTGAATTTACTAATACAATTTCAGGCTTTATTTTAGTCCTTGATAATGCTACCTGTTGTACATGCTATTCAAGTGTGAAGAACTTGGAGTATAAAGATAAAACTTAGAGAACTTGAAGCATAAGGATCAAAAGGACCTCGGTGCTCTTCCAGATAAGTAACAAAATATGGTACTAGTACTCAGTATCTGCGATAGAAGAGTACTTGAATATCTAATTGTTTTGTAAACACCAACATTTTTACTCAATACATCAAAGATTATGTGCCAAAGCCTTGCTGAGATTACCAGAATATTGTGGAAAAACTGCTGCTGCTGTCTCTGCTGTACTTCTTCAGTAACTGAGCAGAAATTCCCAAACAAGTAGCTTGTTATTTAATTGCATCATTACATTTGTAAAAGAAAGAATTAAAGCAGAAACAAATCTAAAACTAACATCAGCTTGTGTCTTTTCTCTCCTCTGTAACCTAAACAATAATCTACCCCTGTGTTTTCAGATTCTAAGATAGGAACCACATCACCGATCCTGGGTTTCTCAAAAACTCTGAAAACAACTTTTTACTGTGTGGTGAAATAGTTTTGTTCATGATTCAGAGACTGGCAGAGGTCAAATAACGTTCATGTTTAACTGAATTTCCTTTAGCTAAACCATTGGCTTTGCTTTTTGCCCTGCTTCATACCACTATAAATAAGAAGAAATTACAGAAGGGCTACATCAGTGTGAAGTTTGTGCTTGCAGTAAGTTTTATAGCATAATTCTGTATACACTTACAGTAAAAAAGGATGTTACCACAAATGTCTCCCTGTCTGCTCTATCCACTCTATCTGTTGGTGTACATGCCAGGAAAGATGAGTCCTGGAACAACCATGACCTTACTAGCACTTGGAAAGAGGAGAGAGAGAGATTGAGTGAAGCAGGCAAAATACACATATAATATTCACAGGAGGTTGCTGGTGTGAGACAACTACACATATATATATTTATGTTTTCTTAGCAAATTTAAAGGAATGTGAACACATCTCACAAATAATACTTATTTCTACTCTTAAACAACTGATATTCAGTCATGCAAACCTTGGAAATGTATTTTAAGTGGTTTTAAATTTTTCATACTGTTGTCTACAAAGTCTTCAGGTAAAAGATTTTCATTCGGGACTACACAAATGAATATGACTTTCTTTTCCATCCCTTCATCCTCTTCTCTTCAGTACTGCAGACTACACACAAGGCAATGAAAGCCTTAACACTCTATCGTATCTGAAACCCCTTGTAGCACTTCTTTTAGAAGCACTTCCAAATTCACTTGCCATAAATTCTTATAGCTTTGCACTATATATATATTAGACGTTGCATTTTTTAATACATTGTCAGCTGGTAAAAAGCATGCTGTAACTGTCTTCAAATGTAGGGTTTCCATTTCTTGAGGAGACCTTCAAAGTTGGGGAAAATGGTGTTCAAAACAGAACATCCATAGTTGAGGCTAATGGGATCTGTCAAAGTTTAGCATCTGAAACGAAGTAATTTTAGTGTGGAAAGAAAAAACAGAACAGATGGACTTCTTGTTCTTGAAAATAAGCTATAGACCACCAACCTTAAATGGGACTATCATGTTTTAGTCATCTGTGTCTACTTAAGTGTGCTTAAGGTATACTCAGGCTTTGCTTTCGTGAAAACTCAAAGATTAAATATGTTATTCTGCTGTTTTAGCCAGAAAGCAAGCTAAATAATCTGTTTTAGGAAGTCAGTCACTCCATGCGTAAGTTTAAAAGCCTCCCTGCAAATCTGAAAATTGTGTCTCTCTACAGTAGGACAGAGAGAAACATAGTACTACATACAATGCCAACGCTTTAAAGTCATCACAGTACCATAAATGCTGCCAAGAGATAACTGGCAGTAGCTGGAGACAATTTCCATGGAGAAAGCTGAGATAAGCTATGTCTTGCAGGAGTATCTGGGGGAAACTTGGATAACCCTGTATTCACAGAAACAACATGTGTTTTCATCAAAAAAACACTTCCCTTACACAAGGCATGTTTGGCATTGAGATTCTTGTGTTCTGGAGATAATAAACTTTTTATATTGCAATAGCAAGTTCTTGGTTGTAAGCTCAGTCTTCTGACAAGAGTGAAGAATGTGGCACTGTTTAGTTGGTTGTACTTGACTCATTTCTGCTCTCAGAGGGAAAAACAGAAGTACAAATAAGATACAGAGATGAGATATGAATTCTCACCTAGTTTTGATGGATTACATATACTCTCATTATGGTGTTTAAAGCTTTGTTTTGATGCTGGCACTTGCCATTAAAGGTTAGAGGGTCTTTCACCAATACTTCAGTTATTTATTTTAATTAGGATATTTTACAGGAATTACATAAAATCTTAGCTCCATTTAACTTACTAAGTTGAACAAAAGCAAACAGCACTGAAGTGAACAAAACACCTGTTGACTTTCCCAGAAACTTTTGATTTTTTATACTGTGTATCCTATTCTGTTTTACTCACTCACTAATATGAAATTTCAGTATTATCTTATTAATATCACAATGCTTCTGATTCTACAAAAGCATTAATAACTGTTTAAGGTAATCTATCATGTGCAAGTCCTGTGAGCCTGCTGTTAGAGCTCTGATATCAATGGTTCTTAACTCACAGAACCTCCTTATCAGAGTGTAAAAAAGAAAATCTACCAAAAGTGAATGCAAACTGCTTACACTCAACAATTTGTTACAGAACTATACGCAGATAAAAAAGAAGCAGGCTCCCTACTTTGAGATACTATTCTGCTTCTTTGTCCCACAAGGCATTCAGGAGTGTTAAAATATGTTCTACTGTAGGTATGCAGTTAAGGAGCACAAGCTAAAGCGCATTACATCCTTCTCTCAGTGCTCTCATAGAGAAATAAAGTGGCCTTGATTCTCTACAGTTCAATCCTTCTTAGTTTAAGCCTTGGCAATTTCAGGCTACTTTACTCCTCACAGAAAGAATCCACACTGGGGTTTAATGTACTAGGGTTCTGACATAACCATGACTTTGAAATCTCTGGCTGAAATACCTTACATAAGAGGTAATTAATTATTATGCCATTACTTACTTATTCAGATCATTAAAATGTCTAAGGCAACAGGAGCATTCAAGAGAAATTTTAAAGGACAGCGGCTTTTTGCAATGTGTTACAATGTTCAATAGAACTGACTTTTGACCTATATGAAAGACTAAGGCTTTTTCTGCCAAATTTTTTTGGCAGCCTGTCCAGACTCACTCATACAACAAGTACAGTGTGTTTTCACATCTATTCATTAAGTCCTACTGTGAGATTGCAGTGTGTGAGGAAGCAAGAACAGACATTTTAAACCATTTTACTCACTATAGCCAATAACTGAAATAACCTGAATTTTTTTTTTTTCCAGTATTACAGTTCTCATCTTGAGTGAAGCTCATTGGTGAAGACTGAGTGCATCAGCTGACAAAGCAGGTGAGTCAGTTAACTGATTATTAGCATTTCAGCAGGTCTGAACAATACCAGTAAGTCACAAAAATTAGCAAGAGCTAAAACATTTTTTATATCATTCTGTTACAAAATCAGTCACTCCAAGGACTGTTGGTTCTTTGAGAAAAAAATCTGTAATTTTAAAACTTGGTACAGAAACAGCAAGATATCAGAAAGCTGCCACTCAAATAAATAACATCCTGGCATTTACTTCTTTTAAAAAATGCATTATTTTTTTTTCTTTTGGAATGTTGACTTGTTCAGAGTTGGGGACTACTGGCATTTGTGAAAAGGCTTAATTAGCTTTTACAAAACAGACATAGGGAAATCCTGCTAAACCAATACAAGGCTGCCCTTAAAACAGTTCCAAAGTAACAACCTTGGTCAAGAAACATTTCCCTATTTTTGTCTAAAAAGGAAGTTCATTACTAAGTTATATGGTGATGTGGACCATGATATATGGTAATATGAACATGTGAATACACAGCTCAATCGCTGCTTGACACTATCCAAAGGAGGAATAAAAGGATCACTCTTGAAGTTTGTTTTGTGGACATATAAAGTGATGCAGCATTTTCATGGACTTCCTACTGGGCAACTAGGAGCAAAACCACAATTTTCAATGGCTGTATGAGCTTTTGGAAGATTCACTAATGACAAAGATTGAAAGTTACCATCATCCATTGCCCCCATTTAGACCAGTCTCTTTTAGATTAGGTAACTCTCTCCTGGCTGTCCTGGTTTCAGCTGGGATAGANTAGTATTTTTTAACTATTTTTATCTGCAACACATCCACCATGGACAAGAAATAACCTTATCATATGAAACTGCCTTCAAAAATGTCCTTAAAACTAACTGTTGTTCTAAAGAATTATGATACTTTACATTACAGGTAAACTGAGGCCAAGAAGGTTGAAATACTTACCTGATGACTCTCCACTTAGTTTTTGATTCAGAAATAGAATATCTTTGTTCAATACGAGTACAATTCCTTCCTAATCTAATTCACTTGTTTTTAAAATGTGCCACCATGTTCACCCTTTCAACCTGTTTCTTTCAAGCACAGAGCCAAGTAAACCAAAAAAAGTTTTGTACCAAGTTAGAAACGTAGACTGCAGTTGGACAAGATACTATTTGTAGCTTGAATAGGCACAGGCACAAAATCACAGCATGCTTAGTTCTGCAGCTTTCATTGACCAGAGTTCACCTGCAAGTGTTTCCCAATATCTGTGATCACATCAAGGTTTACCTACACCATTGCCCTTTCTCGGCCTGCTGCATGGCCCACACTTTTGTGAGCTTATAGATATGTCTGTAAATCCATTACTCCTGATGCGCTTGATATAACTGTATGATAAACAGGATGTAATTCTGGTCTTTTATGTCCTTAATTCATAAATTTTAGAATAAGCTGACAAAACAACAGACTACAAAAACTGGAACACTGAATCATCAAGAGAGAAACTAAGAGAATGAGAGATTCATTTGGAGAAATTTGTGTAATATTAGGATAGATTTGTTTTTTCAACCGTTACATATTCCATTTACTTCAGCCCAGAAAACGTGACACAAATAGGTTAGAGATCACTACAAGCATCAGATTTATTACAAGATTTAACCCGATTAAGAACGTAGCATGGAGAAAGAGGCAAACTATTCCATCAGAAATACTAGATGTCCGAACTTGGTTACTATTTGTAAATAAAAAATAACATACTACCTGTTTGAGCCTCTATGCTGTACAGTAAATACTGCTGTCCAGTATACTGTAAGGGTTACAGTCACAATTCACAAGCAAGGGCATCAATATTCTCCATTGTCACAAGATGGGATCCAAGGCTGAGCTAATATAGCTGTGATGTATCAACCAGTGGCAATCTGGAACTCAAACTAGAAGGATCTGCTCACTGAGGGATGTTCTCTTCATGAAAATAATGTCACTGTAGGAGATGAGAAAGCACATCGAGGAGCCAACCGTGTGCCTTGCCAGGCAGTAGCAGCACTCTGTTACAGTACAGTGGATTAAATCAGATGAAATACGCGTTTTGTAAAAATCAAATAGAAAACCTCAACACCAACAACCCTGGAACACTGAAAATGAAACACTGTCTGGGGTGGTAGCATCACTGATAAGTGTAATCCTGGATGAGCCAGAGACTTATGAAATTTCAGAAATATTGAACAGGGAGAGGAAAGTACACATAAACTGAAAAACAGCTCCAGGCAGCATGTGTAAGTATTGACTGCTCTGCCTATATCATGGCATGCAAACTCTCAATTTTTTACTGAAATTACCTTCCTGGAAGTGTTACTTGAAAACTACTAATATCAAATGCCCCCTGCCTATCTGATATGCAATATTATATCATCAGCATCAATAGGGTGGGAGATGCTTATTAAAATCAGCAGGGAATAACAGGGTTTCTTCTGGTTTCACCAGAGGGTAAATCATGTTCATTTAATGGGCATAAATGAGATTAGAAGTAGACCAGCTGCACATACTTCAGAAAGGCTTATAATAAAAACAGAGGCATTTATTCATAAAAGTGTAAATGTTATAATTTCTCATTGCTTTGCTCCATTTTCTAAGCAGTTTCACACACATATAGATGTTGATGTCAGGATAACCCATTAGATCATCTGCTGTGACTTTCTCTATGTACTAGACCTTTAAATTTGCTCAGTTAGCTTATTTTTACTGAAAAAGCTTGTCAGTAACTCACACTTGACTAAAACATAACTTCTGTTGGGATAAAACATATCTCCCAGGAAAACATCCAGTTTCAATTTGAAGACATGAAAACTGAAAACTGAAAATCTGTCAGTTCTCAGAGCATTTTGTTCCAGTAGTTAGTTACACTCTTCCTTTAAAATCATACACCTAATTTGAATTGTTTTGCTTCAGCTTTCTACTATGAGCTTTTCTTTACCTGCTGTTTTAAAGACCTTTTTCCTATTACACATTTTCTACCCTCAGAGATACTTATACAATGTTAGTCAGATTTCTTATACAAGTAAAAAATCTGCTTCATCATAAACTAAGCAAATCAATTTTTTAAATGTATGTGTACATTGAAACAAAACGAAACATTCTCAGTCTTAACCCAAATAGTTCTCAGTCTCTGATTAATCCAAGTAGACTAGCAATTGCTACAAGAGCAACTCGGTTTTAATTTCAGCTGGCAGCCTATTTTTTTTCCCAAACACCCCTACAAATTATAGCATTTCTACTTTTATTATCTACTCTGCTGTTCTTACTTGAGTTAGCTAACTCAGATTTGCTGACCCAACTTAAGAACGCTCCTTTTTCTTCACTTTGCAAATGTACATTAAAGGACTCCAGCAGAGTCCTTAGCTATTCTTGCTTCCAACTACAGTACTCGGAACTCTCTCTGATAGAGGCAGAAGATGTGACTACACCTTAGCATCAGCAGGGCACATCCCAGCCCAACAGTGCAAACCTACTGTCAGCAGTGCAAAGTGCTGAACTGTAGTCTGGACTGGTTGAAGAGCAGGTAAATGGCCCGTTCTCCCACTTCTGCCAAGAAGGCAACGATGTCTGTCAGAAGGGCAGAGCAGACAACTGGGAACAGTAAAGTTTCAAATCACTACTGCTAAATCTACCACTCTAACTGCTGACTATACAGGGTACCACACAACCCTCACACAAACTCAGAAGCATGCTACATGTTTGTTTCCACTGATTGAATGGTCCCATTCCCTCCAATTCATACTTTTTTCATCAGGGAGAAAATGAATTAATTAAAAGACAGTTGAAATACATACGTCTGCATAAACCAGGCATTTCTAAGAGAAGGCTATTGTTTTAGCTCAAGGTTTCAGCTGAAGGAAAGGATCAAAATTAATGATGACCTCAATTAAATTTCTATAGTATCTCTGGGGAAACCTCAAGCCATATGTTGAAATCGCTTTAATGTTAATGGGTATTACTTGTTCTCCCATCAAGGCTAAAGGAGACTCTTATGCCTCACATTTCTGTGTTGAAGGACAGAATGTACCAAAATGATTGTGTGAGGAAGGGAACAAAAGGACAAAGAGGTCACGTTAGACCCAATGATACATGCTTTTCTGCTTTAGATATTTAAAGGGGTGCCGTGCAAGAAAGAGAAAAGAGAAAGACAGAGTTTAGTAATATATGGCCAATGTTCACATATGTTATCAATCAGCAGAAAAGCTATTTGAAGTGAAAGAGAAACTACATTGAAAATTCAAAGTCAGTTAATTAAGTCCTTATCATCTAGTGAAGCAATTGTATGGGCTACACACAATAGAAAAGCTCACCCGACAGTTAATTGTATTCGTTTCAGTAGAGTTACTACAGGGACGGCATTGGCCCATGTTGTTAGGTGACTCACAGCCATAGTTTGCAGCAGTGGATGACATGTCCAATTACTCCACGTGGAGAGCAAAGAGAAATGTTATGCCACGGGATTCACATGGTCCAAGCTGAACCCTGTGTATTCTACAATGATTAAAGGAATAAAACAGCTGCATACATCACCATTATTTTAGAACATATACCTATCAAGATTCCTACAGATATTAGAATGTCCTTCCTATTATTAATTTTCTTCACACTTGGAAACCAAAAAGAGCAGACGTATCATACTTTGGTAAATAAAACATCTTAGAAGCTCTCTCAGGACACTAAGGAAGATTTATTCAATTTGCCCCTAAAAAGGTTGTTTCTTTTCCCAAGACAGAAACACAATTTCTTTTTCGGGCATTTCCACATCTGTTTTTGTTGTGGCCTTCATTCTTGGTCAGTTACTGCATCTCTTACAAATCCTTATGACTGCCTTCACTGACGAGGATTAGATAGTACCATTAACCCACAGTCAAGGGCACTGTGTCACTTACTATTTTTTTTTTTTTAATCAGACACCTTTGATCCCAAGCAATACTTATCAGCTGACATGTCACTGAGAATATAATGCATATTAAAAAAAGGTCCACAGTGGATAGTCTCCCCCACTAAATACTGCGCAGAAAACTAGCTTACCCTGAGCAGTATAGGATAAGTAACCAAAAGGGGAGAAAGAGCCAGAAAGGTAGGAAAGCAATAGGACAACAATACAGTGCCAATTTTAAAGCATAAAATTAAACAATTTGCAAAAGGAGATGTACAAACAAAATGTCCAAAATGTAACACTTTAGGTCAGATCAAAACAAACTGAAGTTTTTACTCCCTCTAGGGGATTTGAATACTCATTTCTCTTTCCAGGAAGAGGAAATGGTGTAGGTTCCTTTTGCGGCTTTGAAAATCTTTGTTGTCAGCTATAAGGCATATTCCATTATCATTCTTAAATGCAAACTGATCTAAAATTTGTCATTCAGTGGCACAGTGTTTATTTCTTTAAAAGTTTTTGTGATTAAAAATGGGACTGGTAGTACATTTCCAAAATGTGTTGCTTGCTCTTCTTCTACTTCTTGTACGCTTTTTTAAAGTCCACCTGCATTCATTGTTTGGGAGGTATCAAATGCCTTTTCTTTTCTCCAGTGATATTCTTGATACATATGTCTGTAATCATTTCCTCTTCCTTCACTTGCAAGACCAGAAAAAATTTTGACAGCCAACATGACCATTTTAAAGAAGTGCTTGGAGCCCTCACTATTTTCCCAGTTTTGTCACCTAGAACTACCTCTTCTGAAGGCAAGATGAAAGTGCGACTGGGGAAATCTGAGCTATGCCAAGCTCCTGAAACACCTCCCAGACTAAGAAGCTGGTGCCCATCTCACCTCTTAGCATGCTGATTGTCTGTCTTCTTTCATTATGCCACAGTTGGGGATGAAGTTCAAGCACATGGGACAAGTAGCTACTGTTCTGTAAAGGAAGGTTTGGGGTTTTTGGGGTGGTTTTTTTTTATATATTTTTAAATAACAATATAAAACTGCATGACGACTTTGCATTAAAAAAGAGAGGTTTGGGCTGCAAAAATACATCTGTGAGATGATTTACAATGGCCTGAGCAAATTTAACCTGGCCATCTCACCTATATACACAATGACACTGTCTTTGAAAATAAGATAACCTACTGCCTTTTCCCCTTGTTTGTTTTTTGGGTTTTTTTCTTCTCAGGCATTCTGTGTATACTTGGGACACACAAAGGAGCTGAATTATGCTCTCCCTGGTAACATAAATGTTCCTTTTCTACCTTTCACATTCTTGACTTTATAACTTCCAAGCATAAGGATCCCAAAGAGCAAATAGTCCAGCCCATCAACTTTACATACAACCATGTCATATGAATATGGTAAGCTCTGTTTTGAGGTTACTTCTTATCAAACATGAGTTTGATCTACCACTCTGATTGCAACACCTGACACTTCTAGAAATAATGTGCATTAATATCCAGGCATAATGTAGTTGTTCAAGTGCCTACACTGCGTTTATCTTAAGCTTTTCTTCAGCTTTCCTGTTGTTGAAAGCCTATATATTATATTTGTGTATGTGGATAGACACATCATCTCCTCCATTTTAGGTTAACACAACTCTTCAGCTTCCTTGCTTATGGTGTGCTCTTCATTTTGTCCTAGCAGTCTTCTCCTCACCTGTCCCAGTCTTAAACCATCTTTCTTGAACACAAATATGTTCTTCTTATTCTCCTTTCTGATTCTAGTATTTATATACATACAAAGAGATAGCCAAGAGATAGCTAAAGGATTAGAAAGTTATACCAATACCATATTGTCATCCCCTATAATACAAGGCACTGCTTTCTGAACAGCTAATGAGCTTCCATCAACTCCCAACAAGAAGCTGGGATGGAAATGAAAATCTCTTGACAAAGTTTAGAAAGGGGGAAAGTAGCAGTCAAAGTATGTATTTTCAAAAAGCTTCATATGGTTTTGTTATCATGGATCACTGCAAAATGAGAGTCAGTTGAGTATCAGGTCTCAAATTACTACAGTTTAATAACAATTCTTGTTTTATTCATGCTATATGTGATCATCATAGTGTGCTCATAAAAGATTATGCAAAGAACACATAGATTGCCTGCCTCTTAGTTACATAACTTACTTATATCAACAAGTGGGACTAAACATTAAAAAGGTAAATATGGTACACAAGCCCTAGTTTCAAATCGAATTGCTGTTATCAAGCCATTCATCTCAAGAAGGAGCAGATGGATCTGTTTGTTAACAGCCTCTCCGATAATCATTAAAAGGGAGAACAGAGCCATTGCTGCAGTAAGTGAAAAATAACATGCATGCTGAAATAAAAAAGTATTCTTGTTTTTTCACAGAATGTTTTGTAATAAAGATTGGAATTAAGACTTCTGAAGCATATGAATTCTAAAACAGAAGTCCTAAAGGCAAGCACAAATTGAAGAGAACAGCATAATGTATGCCAATGACTAAACAATGCAACCATTTCTCTGAAACATCCTTCAGTTACAAACACACTATTTCCAAAGCAGGATGAAATCTAGTTTTCTACATTCCACCTTAAATTAAGCAGCAAAAATTAAAGATATTATGAAACAATGACTTTCACTAGAGACTATGCAATGCGATCAATTATTATTCAGAATCGCGTCCCATTCAAGCAGAACAACTTCATGATAGGTCTCTATAGTTGTATAATTCTGATCACTTCCATCTGCCATGAGGAAGGTACAATGAACTGACT
>VZTL01022390.1:0-14487 GCA_013400535.1 Scopus umbretta
ATTCAAAACCAGACTGGACACAGTCCAGGGCAACCCGCTGTTGCTGACCCTGCTTGAGGAAAGGGGTTGGAATAGATCAATTCAAGAGGTCCTTCTCAACTTAAACTTCTGTGACTCTACCACTTAGATTTAACCTCCTTCAAAAGTGGATTGATATGTTAAAAAATCAGCTCCTGTACATGCTTTTGTACATAACACATTTATTACCTTCTGTAACTTTAGTCACAAAAGCAGAATATAGATGTATATTGCAAAATGTAGACTTATCTTTATTTTATTGAAGATTAAACAATTCAAGAGGAGCAAGTACGAATGGCAAATTATAGTCCTCTAGGTTGTAGGAGTTTCTGATGTGTAAGGGGAGAGTACGTAAAAGTAGATATAGTTAAAAGACCACAATAAATATTTGTTTTAGTTATTTAATTGGCCCACATTCTCAAGAAGTAAATGCTCCCCTATGCCACATCTTCAGCTTCAGGTTAGTTTTTTATCATGCAAAAGTCAGTAGTATCACAGGCTGAGACTCCATTTTAGCACAGTCAGTGCTGAGCGTACAAATAAGGTAAAGAAAATACCCTTTTCACTCACTTAAGTATCAAAGCCATTGTGTTCTGCTTATGAGCATGAGTCACCAAATATATACTTGCATGTAATTTAATGCCACAACAGACCATATAAAAATGAAATTCAGGTTTAGTTTTTCCTCTAAACGTGACCCATGATACATTGCTCAATATAATATAATATTGCTGCTGCTGGATAAGAAGGAAATTAGGTGACAGGAAAAATAAAAATGCTGAAATCAATAGTCCTTTTTTCACAGTTCAGAGGACCTGCCGGTTGGTTCCCCCAAGTTTTGAGCTTATGTCCGTGCACAGATGACTTGCGTATGGTGTGAAGAATGAGTCGCTAAAGTTTGCAGGCGCTGCAAAATACTGCAGCAGACTTTTTGAAGCTAAAGGAGAAAAACAGCTGAAGGATACGAGCATGCTGAGTGAATGGGAGGTAAAATCAGAAATGGCATTCATTTTTTTTGTGAATGAAATAACCTTAGTTAGTCAACTAATTAGCTGCATGTGTATGGTTGTGTATTTCCCCACCCACCCCCACCAAATGGTAAGCTTTGACTCAGGTTTTGTAATTGCAGAAAAATATCTTTGAATCATCACAGGGGGGTCTTTGAAAAAGTAAACTGTGTGTTCAGGAGTCAAAAGATCAAATAGAATTTCCTAGGAGAGGAGTGAAGAACAAAACAAAAATGCATTATGCTTCTCTGTAATTGCATATTACACCCATATCTTGAATTCTTCTAGAATTCCCAATCTCAAAGAAAGGTTATTCTAGGATCTGTAAGGAAATGCCAAAGGGTGACCTGGGAACTCAGAAATACAGGAATACTTCTGTGGGAGAAAAGATTACATCCAAGACAAAGTTTCATCTTGGAAAAGAGGCTGTTTGTAACTGTTACGACAATTACGTAAAATCACAAATGATGTGAGAACACAGGGTAAGCAATTATTTTACTTAGAAGACAGGTATTGGGGAATAACAAAGTAAATCATTAGGCAAGAAGTCTAAAATGAAGAGGCTTTTTTTCTTCATTTGTTTTACATTTGATACTGAAACTGTGTAACTCCTTCACAGAAAATGCTGTATTCTTTATCCATCATATAAGTTCTAAAAAAATCAAATTAGACAATTTGTGGATAGAGTCCTTGTTCTCCTCTGAAAGAGATGGGATCTTTAAATATGTACCAAAATTTAGGAGCCTTACTATCAAAATTATTCTCACTTTTAAAATCAGATTTACAGGGCTATCAGGGTTGTATCCAAGGAGGGTGAGTGTTTTTCATTCTTACCGTGGCTGATAGGAATGCATCTTTACTGAGATTTCTACTGCTGGAGATTCCTCTTTTCCCATTAGCATCAGTGTTTCTTTCTATTTTAAGGCTTGCTTCATAAAAGAAGAAAAAATTATGTTTGGATATCCATTTCTGGAAAAAAATACAGAGAACAGTTTGTTAAAAATCTTAAATTTTAAGTTATTTTGTTGTAAAATTGTATTCTCTTGTCTGTTCTTTTTATTCCTTGTTCTCTCTCATGTCTTTGACAGTCCCTGTTCTGAACAAGTTTTACTATATGTATTTGTTTTTAATGAGTGTCTAGCCCAGTGAGACTGTAGTTCTTATGGATGCCATGGCTGAAAAAATGAGTGATCCTTAAAATGGAAATTATTTGGACCCCACAAAATACTAGATTGCAAATTCTTTATTTCAATGGGACCATCCATAAGTAAATGGTATTACTCATCAGTGTTATCTTCTCACCAGTTGTAATAGAGTTCTGCCTTGCCCAGAGTGAAACAAACCTGCATGTCATTTCCTGTGAGGACATTTCTCTTAAAGAAACTTTGGATGTAAAAGTTTTGAGTTTGGAGGTGCTTGTAACAACAGCTGTTTTGGAAAGCAAACAGTTCCACAACTGTGTAGATTGTCTTTCTGTTTAAGAAACTAAAAAATTTCTGAATTGTTTTATATGCTAAGTAGTTGAATGTTTCTTTGACAATTAAATCTTTATTACATCAATTTAATACCAGTCTTTCAAACAGCTAGATTTATGTTAGCACTGCTTTCCGGAAAGTTGGTTCTCTTGCACCTTGTTCACATATACTGTAGAAATGAAAAACTGATTGCTGCTATAGCCTGCTCACTTGCTCTCTGTTTAATCCATTATACCTGTATGACGTGAATGCAAAGTAGATGTTAAGTGCTGCCAAATCAGTGTACTTTCCCAAATGTGCTTCCATTTCGTACATGGCATAAAGCAGTGAAGAAACTGGTCTATTAAATTTTGCTCACTGCTTTTATTTTTCCTCATATCGTTTACTTATGAATTCTTGTGTCTGCTGAAAGAACTGGTTCCTCCCCAGAATTTCTCATTTTACAGTGCATATTTTGGTCTTGCATGAGGCATTCGTTTAGCTTTCATCATTCAGAAGCTTTCAGAATGCTTACCTGATTAAAGTTTGTGATATATGTAATTATAGATATTTGCAAGAGGAGAGATCTAGGCTAGCATTATTTTTAATGTTATAATTAATAGGCTAATCTCTCATCCTTGCATCAAGAAAGAGGATTTGCTACAAAAGAATCTATAAGTTTCGAATATGTTGTGATCCACTGAGCAACTGAAGTGCCTGGACCAATGATACTGACAGGCTCTTATAATTGCTATGAGTGATCAACAAGATGTGACGATTGAAGTGGTTTTTTGTTTGTGTTTTTTTAAAGAATTTTAAGAAATCTTGTTGTATTACAGAGTGGATCAGGGGCTCTGTAACAGTTTATTATACAACTAACCTTCTGTAAGAAGCCAGTTGGTCTCGCAAACGACAAGCTGTCATAGACCTTTCTAAAACACAGAAAGAACAAAATTCGCCGTCTAGGAGATTTTCATGCTGTGTGTATCTATAAACAAAAAAGTCAAAGCTGTTTCTTAATTTTTTTCTGTGTACTTCAGTATGTGGATCTGTGTTAATGTGTTGTAAAAACACATGATGATGGCCTAGCTATTTCTGGGTTTACATGTCAAAATGTTGTGCATCAAACATGTCTGGTTCAGAAACACACATCCTAGCTAAGACTTTACTGACTTTTTTTATAAGAAGATTGTCTTCTTCAGCTGTATGGATCCAGAAATATGTATGTTAGGGCTGTCACAATGAAAGCTCACCACTTTAAAATCATAGGATAATTTGGGTTGAAAGGCATCTCAGAGTTTCATCTAGTCTGACCCCTTCTTAAAGCAGGGCCAGCTGTGAAATCAGACCAGGCTGCTCAAGGCTTTATCCAGTTGGTCTGCAAAACGTCCAAGCATGCACAACCTTTCTGGGTAATCTGTGCCACTCCCTTGCAGGCTTGGTGAAAGTTTCTCTCTACAGCTAGTGTGGACCTCTTCTCTTTCAACTTACGCCCATTGCCTCTCACTTTCTCACCAGACGCTGCTGTGAGGAGCCTGGCACCATCTTCCCAATAATGTTCTCATGGGTATTGGGGGATTGCTATTCTTAGATTCTCCAGAAGCTGTCTTTTCTCTAGGCTGAATAAGCTCTGTCCCTCAGCTTCTTCTCATAGGGCAGGTGCTTCAGCCCTGACTTACTTGGTGACCTATCATTAAAAACTATCCTGTCTCTCAAAATCTTCCTCTATTGTGTGGAATGGGGTGGTGGGGGGACACACTACAAGCTGGATACAATCTAAGTGTTGTTATTGAAAGAACTTCTATGTGTGTCTCTCATGATACAATCTTCCATGTACAAATTCCATCATAAAATTTAGGCTTACATTTTTATTTGGAAAACAAAGAATATTCATAATTTAATTCAGTCTGTATAAGTTATGGTGTATAAAATAAAGTATTGAGTGAGATTCACATTACTGGATGTAGGAATATCCATTGTATGTGTCTCCATCCCAGCTGTTGCCTAGAATTCCCTTTACAGTCGGGGGGGGGGGGGGGAGGGGAAAGCTGCTAGTATTTTGCCACATCCTGGAGTAAACATCTGACATGGGCAAGATTAAATTTAGCCTTCAAAATACCTGTTTTTACCACTGACTACAATGAAGATCAGGGGCACTTTCACACTTTCAAGTGCAGGTAGCTACCTTGTAGTCTAAGCTGAGGTAGCCACAGTCTTTACCTTTGGCCAGTACTGATTGGTTTGTAGACCCTACTGAAAGGAAGGCAGAATAAAATTCCAATCTAAACTATATCTTAATGAACGCATAGATGATGAACCTCATGTGGTTGCATGAATAGAAAGGAGTGAGGATCTTGGTTCAGAGTAAAAAAAGAAAGGAAAGGCTATTAGAGACTGAGGTACAATGGAATACAGGTTGGGCTTCCTGTGCCTTGTCTGTAAACTTCAGTACGAATTTGCAAAATTATTAATAAAACATACCAACCAAAACATAAATCCCTAGCCTTTAAAAACCCACTGGTATTAATTATGGAAGATGTGTTTATGTGTTGGAGAATTTTGAAGGCAAGTTAAATATTTTTATGAAGTTTCACTTAGAAATTTCAGTTGTATTTTTGCCTGTTCATTTAGATGTAAGTACTGTCAACTCTAGCTTATTAATTGTTTATATTACTGTTTTGAAAATATTTCCACAATAGCTGTTGCATAGTCTTCTGTAGTCTTTACCTTCATTTTTTGTTTGTTTTTTTTCTTGTTTGTTTGTTTGTTTCCCCCCAATCTTCCCTCATAATATTTTAAAATAAAAATAGCAAATCCCTTGTTCAGAGGTCCTCCAAAAGATTCTCTTTAGAACTAATAATAACTTTAAAAGCTACTAACTTCTACTTCCCAAAGTAGTTTTTTACTAAAAGATAATAGGCTAAGCAAAATGTTAAACTGACTTTTACTGCATAACAGTAATTTGATGTGACATTTCTACATTGTATTATTATCAAGCTCTGAAAACTTATTAAATTATGTTCCAAGTGATCAATGGATTTATCCTTTGCAAACTAAAGCACTCATCATTCATAGCACTCCTCCTTTTTTCTGGTGGAATGGAGAACAGTTCTAATGCATCTTGTCAGGTCCTAATTTTCTTTATTTCTTGGAACATGATCTTTACTTTTCCATAAGAAATCAGGTAAGTGGGCATTAGGTTACAGCCAGATAATTTTTTTTCCTCAGAAATAAAGATAATGACTTTTTTTTTTTGATGCAGAGCACAGTCAGCCACAGACATCCCATTTGTTCAGAGAGATTCTTCAATGTCACTCCTTCATTTTACAAATTACATAAAAATGACTTATCAGTGGAAATCAAAAATCATAGAAATTCACTATATAGAATTCATTGTGTCGGCTGGAGAAAACAATCAGAGATGTTGGACTTGGACCACCCTGTAAATAGTTCAAACCAACTGTATTTCTGTGTCAATTGTTAATACTTAGAACAAGCTTAACCAGGTTGCTGCTGTACTCTGCTTGCTGAAAACCATTTTCAAATATACTCACAGGCAGGAATTCAGAACAGATGAGCATGGGAAGAGGCAAAATTTTGATTCCTAACTGGGATCCATGTATAGTCTTATCCTTTTGGCTTTAGATAAGTAACTTCAGAAAGCATTTGATGTAATAGCTGGCCCCAAACAAGCAATCTAAAACTCAAGTATTAATTTATGGCAGTTTACATGTTATAAATTATAGAAATGTTACTCCTCATTTTTTTAAATTTTTTTTGTGGTTTAACCCCACTCAGCAACTAAGTACTACAAAGCCGCTCGCTCACCCTCCCCTGCTCCCGGTGGGATGGGGGAGAGAATCAGGAAAAAAAAANAACTAACCATAAACCAGGATACAATTTCCCTAACAGTAAGGAGATGTGAACATGTTGTAGGATAACAGGAAGATTCATCCTGCTGTGAAAGGCAAATAAAACTATATAATGAAAAATATATAAAATACTAGAGAAGAGGGCTGTGCCTTAATGTGGAATAAAGTATTTAATCTCAAAAAAGAATTTATATAGAAGGATATATATATTAGGGAATGTATAAGTAGACGACATACCTTGAGAATCATGAGTTTGTACTATTTTGTTTGCAGTCCTATGGTTTCAAAGTTTGGTTTTGTTATATGTCACAGTGAAAGTAAAACCTTTTCCAGTGTTGGTATAAAATACAAATATTTGGAATTTTTTTTTTCGCTTGAAATGACCAGGTATCCTTCAGATCTGAGAGTACACGGTATAAAAGGTGAAGGGGAGAAAAAGCTCACAGTTACATTTAAAATAGCTCATAATACTACAAGTTACCACAAAACTCATTAAAGAAAATCTTTTTAAACATATTGTCCTTCCTGCATTCTTTCCTTTGTTCCTCCCGCTCAAGCTTTGTTCTCCTGTCATTAGTGCTGAGATACTTAACTTAAGGTTCACCTTTTCCGTATTTTATAAGGCTGGTAGAAAGAGCTTATGCCTTAAAAATAATAATTCCCTCCTGTACACCATTTTACTAATGAAAGCTCTGTGTTGACTGTATTGTCATAGCTTTGGAGTGCTTATTTCAAAAGAAATAATAGTAGTTTAAAAGTAATAATAACATAATAATACATAATTCGATCCATTTGTCATTTGAAATTTACCTTTTTGTTTTGTTTGCATGACATATTGACTCAGATAAATAATTTCATACTTCTTTCCTATAAATTATGTTTATTTTCTTTTTATCATCTAATTATCAAGGTTTTTCTTAATATTCTTTCAGAATTATACACTGCTGTTAAGAAAATAAGTTGGGCCCATATTTTAGTCATCAGATGACAGGAAACCTAAAATAACAGATACTGTAATGTTGTGTAAAAGTCATGAGGCAGGGAGGTAATCATTCCCAAAATGTGTTGCCTAGACACCAATGGTACTTTGTCATGTGAGAGCGAAAAACCATACCAAGAAGAGAACCTATGGATTCAGTATAGGTGAAATCAAAGATTTTCAAAGGAGACTGTAACTGGCATATAACCCATATGAACTGTCTTTGTGTACAAAACAGATGTATAATTTGCCAAAATGCTATGAAAACGCATAGGGGCATTTAGAATTACTTTTTTTTTCGGCTAAAAATAGTTGAGTTGTTTGCACTGCTGAAGCATTTTGTTTTATCATTGTCATAGGTACTGTCCTTCATAAATCTAAATATATTTTTCAAACAAGATGGAATTCTGGGTGAGCGCAGCTGTGGAGCGACTGTGTCTGCAATAGACCCCTTACGTTCCCTCTGCAGTCAGGGGAGAGCTCTTCAGTGCACTCAGTATGGAGCTCAATGTGCAATCTCTTCCTCAAGTAGACACCTGTGCTTGGTGAGATGGATAGCGCTTGAAATTTTATTGACTGTATTGACTAGGGGCTTGGTTCAGTTGCCTGAACAGTGACATCTAGTACTAGTTGAGATGCCTGTAGGCATTTTGCCTAGCTTCTAGGCTGATCCAGAGGCTTGCAGATTGTATCTGCCACCACGCAGATGTCTCAGGGCATGTCTGATGGCACTGGTTTAACACTGATGGTCCTCTGCTGAGAGCTGTTTTAGGCCACTAAATGAGATCTAGGTCTCCATTCACTGTAGTAGAAGTCAAAATAGCTGACTGAGGTATAGACACCTGCTTTGTATCCGTCTGCAGTTAGATGAAAGAAAGGCAGTTTCTGTAATTCTTTGTATGTATCAAACTGGTTTGTTCAGCAGTATACAAAATAGAGTCTCTTTGCTTATTTCAGCTAGCTAAAGTCCTGCAAAGAAAGAATCAAAATCTAGCCCACTGGAGCAAAAATATATTTTTCTTGTAAATTTGACTAAAACTAGTAACACCTGGACTATTAGGATACATAATTTTTTGTTTATAAATGTCAATGTAATTACCCTTTCTTTGAAATTTAATTCATGTATGATGTAGGAATTACCATTCACATTACCATAAAGGTGCACAATGTCAGTCATACATCAGCATTTCATCATTTGGGGTTTGTGTGTGGAATACTGGAGGCAAGAAATACTTCCTACATTGATTACCAAGCTAGACTTGCAATGCCTGGTGTTTAAGAAGAAGCGGTCGCTGAACAGGTGCAATTACAGAAGGGAGTTCTTTCCCACTGGTGACTTGGAGAACCACACCAGTGGTGGACAGATTGTAGATCCTGGAGTTCTGTAATTGTCCATCATGCTGGCCTTGCTGCACAGAGTGCCTTTGAGGATTAAAGGGGGTTTTCTGTTAATAGAAATATAACAATTTTAGTTCTCGTGCATATCGAACAGAGTTCAGCATCCACAGAATAATGTTTCCCTTTTCGTGATGATCTTAGCAATATGAATTCAGCATTCTGATATTAATTCTGTGTTATTTTATTCTTGATACTTTTGGTTATTTCCTTTTTTTAAATTGGAGTCTTGGACAGACAAATAAATATATTTATTTATATTTAAATGCAATATGTTGTCAGATTGAAACAAGCTCTTTTTTTTTTTTTTTTAGCTCATTCCATTTTAAAAGAAAATAGAAAATCAGGATTAAGCTAACCATCCTACAGATTTCCGAATGTGATGATAGAGCTTGATAAATCCTAGTCAGAGTATAAACAGAATAATGTGTTTTATTAAGGAATTGATATCTTTTCTAACCTGCAAAATATTTGATAACATTCCACTTAGTGTCTAATAAGTGCTCTCAGGGGTTCTAAAGGACAGAAATATTTCAGATATTTGTCACATTTTTCAGTTTTATTTAGATAGATATTTTACTGATTTTTCTTTCTTTTAGCTATATGAAATCAGTAAGTACTTTTTCTGTCTGGAAGAGACGACTTAGAGATAATGGGCAGGAGATCTCAGATGATTTAAAGTTCCTGTGCTTAAAAATCATTCTGAATAGTGAGGAATTGACTGAAGTATTTATTATGAGGTATTTTTTCAGCAAACTGGAAGTTAATAATCTAATGTTTAGACATTGAGGCTAATTTCAGATGTATTTGCCATAATTTTAGATTCAGTATAAATAACCCATATCAAATAAGTTATCTTTAAAAAATGTGTACATTTTTTGTGTACACATGTACATGTGAGAAATTATGTCAGATTGCTTATTTATTTTTCTACATATGAAATCATTAGCATGTAATTTACTTCTGGTTATAGCCAATGTCCAAGCATATTAAAAATTTCCCACATCTTGTGATGCTATTACTCAAGTATACTTCAAAAGATACAAGTTTGAAAAGCATAAGGAGCAGTTCCATGGACATGTAAATGTGTAAGTCTAGTCACATAGCACAGACTTTCAGGGCTCCCAGTTCAGAATTTAGAATAAATATGAGTCAGAAATAGTCCTAACCGTTAATGAGACCTTGTTATTATGCTTTTGAAGATGCTTAGTACTGATGAGAGGGTCAGTTTTAGGCATGGCAAAAGTAGACAGTGGCTTAGAGTTTAAGAAACCGTTGGCCTTATGCAAGAAAGAAGAAGATTTCTACTCTGCTGAAAGAAGTGTCTGAAGTTCTATACCTGGCTCAGAGGCAGCCACAACATTTCACTTCCAAATCAATTTAGCAGCCATGATCAGCGAGACTGCGCAAGCCCCTTGGCTCAGTCATAGGTAGAAGGGCCTTGCTGCCTGGGCATCCAGCCCTGTTTTGCCACCACTGTTTAGTGAAGAGACCCATAAAAAAAGTGAAGAGTAGGGTGTGTTCGGTCTGGTGAGCTTGCTAAGTCTCAGCACCCAAACATGTTGCAGAAGATGATGTACAAGGAAACAGTTCTGCTGTGTCCATGCAGTGGAATGTTACCCTTGTTCCTGGGGTCTGAGATAGCTCTACGTATAGTATATCCTCATGAGGAGTCGACTAGAAATGTTCTGGCGTATGAATAGCAGTACTATATATAAAAAATCCTGAGATGTGGAGTACTGGATGAATTCTTTAAATAGTGATCAAAAGGCTAAGTCATTTAATTGTTGGGGGAAGGATGAGGAGCCAGTTACACTTTTACAATGCCACTGAAGGAAAGACAGAATGTAAATTTGTCTCTACAATGCAACAGAAGAAAAAAAAAAAGTTAAATATATTACATTTTTGAAATAGCGTAGGTTTCCACGTTTGATCTTTCATTATCCAGAGCCAAGGTAACTTCCGAATTTTCCTTGAGTATTCTCAATTGTTCATTTAAATGTAAACCTTTTTACTGTTGAACTTTACGGATATAAAGCAACAGGAACAAGAAATGCTGGCTGCAGTTCCAGCTCCTGTGGTTGTATTTCAGGGGGGTGTCAGAGTTCTGACCCCAACCCTTGTCTTGAAGTCACAGTTTTAGGCACCAAAAAAAACCTTGGTGGTATATTTTACTAGGAATAGTACAGAAATTTGGCAAGTAAGATCTTCATTTGGGTTTTGAAGATATTCAGCAGTTCATTCAGGGATTCACAGTCCGTTCACAAGTCAGTGTCAGTCTCTTGCTTACTTGTGATTCACAGACAAATGACACCATGTATGCATCCAGTGAATATGTGGTCTCCAGATTTTAAGTATTTTATTCAAACGCCATAGTGGTTTAAATAATAAACCACTCTACAGCAATCATGACATCCTGAAATAACAATTCGTGCTAAATTAAGCAGAGAAAAGTGGCAACAGCTGACAAATGTCTCAATTAGAAAGACTGGAGTTTTGTTGATCTTTCAGTACTGATTTTCAGTTTGTTAGGCTTTCTTCAAAGTGCAGCTAGTATTTTTAAGACATGTGTGGTCAGTTATATCTCTTTCTGTAATGTTTAGTGGAGACATGGCTAGCTAGCTAGCTAGCTGGTTAATTGTTCTAAGAACACTGTTTAATTTTATGAGATCATTGTGTGTCTAATACAATATTATTATTTACCTGAGCTCTTCTACAATTCCTAATGTGAAAATATCAAGGAGCTCTGGAGCAAAAACATTTTATAAATTCCAGTTAGTTTTCAAAAAAGGAACAAAATCCTGAACTGGTCATTTAGATTACAAACAATTATTTTTCTGTTCTGCCTATAAATTTATGTTTCCTCAAGCCTGTATTATTTTAACGGTAACACAACTGATTTTTGTTAAATCAGTGAACGATTTCAACATTATTTTTCTCTTAAGAGAACCATTTTTATGAAACTAGATAGTAGTTGTATCATCAGAGAGATAATTGTTCCTACACTTACAGAATTAGAATAAAATGAAAATTAGATAATTTTGTGCATCAAAATGTTGCACAAATAGCTGTCTTTAAAAAGAATACAGATGACAAAGGAATAGCAGCCTTAGAATTTTGTGATTAATTTTATATCCAAGAGCAATTCTGTTTGCATTACTCAGTACTTAACACATTGTGGAAAGGTCTTTGTAAGACATTTATAACCTACTTGAACCTACATTCTTACCTACTTTCCATAAAGAGAGAAATCTGCTAATGCATTATCAAAAATGTATGCTATGAAGGAGGTTGCTTCCACACTCCCTTTCATCGGTGGTTTCAACAGAAGAAAAGACAGACAATACTGCATTAGATAAATTTTCAAATTTAAAGATTTAAGTCTGAGAGGATTGTTATAAAGATACAGAACTGACCGACAACACAGTATAGATTATCAAGTTCCTCTAGCAATGTTTTTTTGTCAGGCCCAGAATGCCAACTCGGGAAATAAATTTTCAGTACAGCTGTAATTAAAACTGCCCACTTTTCTGCCACATCTGCCCAGTTGAAGGAAGAAAGGAAGATCTGGTACAGCTTTGTGTTTTTATTTCAAAAATACTTGATTTGTTTCCTTGGCATAGACAAAGCTTCCCTGCTAGACTCCCTGCCATCTTCTCCAAATTTCTGTGATTTACAAATCATGACGAAGAGCAACACAGCATAAATGGATCTTGTATCCAGAACTGGTATACGTGTCTGGAGGCAACTCCTCTTGAAAAGTGGAGGTTATCTTTTAAGTAGGAAACGGAAGGGAAGAAGGTCAGAACGTTAGCTGCTGTAGCTCTGAAAACATGAATTTTCCATTACTGGTAGAAGGACAAATGCATTGGACTGAGTTGACAGTGCAGGGTGTCAGTACATGTGTGGGTTTGGCTTGGCATGGTTTCAGATTACTGTAATGATTGCAAAGTGACCAAGTGGCTATTGCCTCACCTTTGTGTGAGCTGAAGCTCTGTGAACACCATGAACAGTAAAGCTCTGTCAAACCTGGGGCAGCACTGCCTTGTAAGTAACAGCCCTTGATGTCACTTGAGGCCGGGAGAGACAACATTCAGAATTCAGCAGGGAACCAGTGAGAAGGAGGCAGAGTGTGATAAGAAAACATAAAAATATAGATCCAAGTATACCACAGGATAGAAAAGGAAGAAACTCCCACAACCATGAACACCATACTCCCAGCAAGGATCTCGGGTTGCTCACAGCTTGCTGTATTTCCCCCTCTTTCTATTTAAGGAAGACTGTAGATGTCAACCCTAGGAACTAGAGGAACATTGGATGAACAAGCTCAGTGTCAGATGAAATGAGCTGATCATAGAAGAGTTTGGTATAACTAGTATTAATGGGGTTTGTTGTATTTATTAGATAATTTGGACTCTGGAACGGTTTAAACATTAATTCAACTAACAGTAAATTCTTATCACTTTGTATATAGTGTCTTCTCTTTTGTCCATAACAAGATTTTGAACATAATGCTATGTTCCATTTTTATGACTTTCAGCAAAGGGCAGGGGACAGTAATGTGGTAAACAGTCACAGGGCAATCATCTGGGAGAAGCCAAATAAAACAGGCAATCTGAAATGCCTAGAGAAATCAGAGAATTTCCTCCTCTTGTATGGCTCTGGCTGGTACAGTCTGCTGGATTTGGGAGATAGTAGGCTCCAGAGGGTCTAGAATCAGGTTTCTAATCCTTTGCTAAGTGCTTTAATCCCTTTGATGTGCAAAATACTGCTATGTTTACAAAATACTGCTTCCTCCTCTGGGAGGTAAATGGTTATCCACCTAGGCCTCAATCACTGTGGCACTGGGGTGGAACAGAAGCATCTGCAGCCCAAGGACAAGCTCTTCTGAACATTTCCTCTGCCAGAAGATAACCACAGAGGGAACTTTCAGGCAACCAGTTAAAATATGAAGAAAGTCTAATCACAGGGTTGGAAACACTAGGTGAGATGTGGGTTGAATTGCTTTCCACCCTGTTCTGTCACTGCCTTTTTAGTGGGATGGATTGTCCACAGTTAGTGCTGTGGGCTAGGAATTGTGCTGTGGAAGCCAGTGAAACCAGTCCATCTGGTTGTATTGCTGGGGGTTGTGATCATGTAGCTATTGGTCCTCCTATTCTCACATACTTGTCTGGAATAAAGGAAAACTGTGGTTGCTAGCACTGCGAGAAGTTTGTTGATGCATATCAGAAGGGATATCTAAAGAATCTTAAAACTGTAGTGATGTTAAAGACAAGAGAATGTTTTTGTTCATATTGTTGCAGCATCTGTAGTGTGGAACAATGGAAACAAAAATACTTTGAAAAGGAAGCAATAAATATTGAGTTCTACTGAAATGCAGGAAAATACTCAACATGGGTCTTATAGGAGCTATGAAATGCTTACAAAATCCTCAGGATAATTCTAGAATAACACTAGCTCTCTAACAGTAAAATCTTCAGAGCAGCTTAAGTTATGTGCCTTGGTTAAATGAAATCTTTTAAGACAGAAAAGGCCTCTCTCTATGCAGGACTCTGAATGAAAAAAGGTATTCTAGTTGTCACAAGCCTATGACTGAGCTGGTTTTCCCGAGATTGTCACCTTGAAAACAGAGGCAGGCAATGTAATCCTGTAGTGTCACCCATCATCAGTGGCCACTTCAGGGTGTGACTACAACACAGTAAGGGGGAAAGCAATGAAACCCCTGAATGAGCAACTATTATGCTGCTCAGAGCCCCATCCAA